>JAOEGS010020393.1:0-15104 GCA_025447755.1 Corythornis vintsioides
ATATGTTTTACCCGGTGCCAATTGGAAAAATTGGAGCTTATTGTGTATTGTTTTGTCCTGAAAATAGGATGCAGAACCCCTCAGCAGATACTTTATCTTTAGCAATTAGTTTCTGCCTCTAACTGTGCTTGGGATAAGCGATGGGGTCTGTGTGTGAGCTGAAGCACTTGCACTTTGTGTGCTGTGTGATATCAGCCACAGCTTCTTGGAGAAAGGCTCTGGGTTGAATTAGAGGCAGAGAAGGGCAAAAAACAGAGATAAGATTTATGGAAAGAGTTCTGTACAAAGAGGTCCTAACTCCATTATGACTGTGAAGCTTGCAGAGGGGATGCTGGGCAGGGGAGATACAATAGCAATGTGCAAGAAGCTGCAATAGTCACAAATTCAGAATCAGAAAGCTTCTCCAGACACTCAGTGTTTGCTGTGGCCCCCCTAACCCTGCTGAATTCAGATAGAAAACACTGGAATTACCATAGGAAGAAACTTCCTGGAAGTTTGGCTGAGGAGCTGATGCTCATAAGATTGTTTTGCCTGTTGGAATAATTGTTTGGTTTTGGTTTTTGAAATCATTTTGTCTTGTGGTTTTGTTTGTTTGGGTTTTTTTTTGTGTTTGGCTTTTGTTGGTTTTTTTCTTGTGTAGTCCCTGGTGAGGACTGGTTTGCCCTGCTGCTGCCAGTGAAGCTCTGTGGGCACCACATAGCTCCTGGTCTTCCCCCTGCTTTGCACATAGATGGATGAGTAGAAAACATCAGCCAGCCAGCCCACGGCTCACTCGGTTCAGGAGGAATTTGTCCTTCCCATTTCTTGTGCTGGTTTTCACACTTTGCTCTGCTTTCCTGCCTGCAGACGGACATCAATCAGAGTCCTGGGGCTCTGGCTAGTGCTTGTCCATCAGAGAAAGCAATTTCCCAACACAGGGGCATAGGGTGGTTCAGAGAAGCAGTGAGACCATGGGCTGTGAGGGCTGTTTACAAGTTATTTCTGTTTTCTGTTTTATGCCCTGCTCTGGTAAAAACAGTCTCATGTGCTTTGCAGGAAGAGCCTGGTGTGGTAAATGAGGTGGCAAACAAAATCCTGCTTCTTACCAAAGCATTTGATTGCTGTCTGGAGAGTCCCCCACCACACCAGCAGCTCCTGGAGTGCCTTTTTCCTAGGAAACTACTGAAGAGGGTCAGGAGAGCTAAGAGAAGTTTTTTTCTTGCTGCCACACGCTCAGAAGCAAAGGCTGCAGGATGGGCAGGGGGCTCTGTGCTGCCCCACGTATGTATACGTGTTATACATCTATAAAGATAAAGAACATTTAATTTCCTTTCAGCAGGTACTTCCATTTATCAGAAATAAGCAAAAATTATTTTATTTTCATAGAAAAAAATCCAAAACCCTAGTTATTAAATCAAAGTTGCACGAAGGATGCAGCAAAGCAGTCGTCGGGTAACAGCAAAGAATCAGCTTCCCAAATGAGAAGTCTCCCTGTTGTGTCATAAAAAAGACATTTCTGCATTACCTTTGGAGAAGCAATGGCTGTTACATCTTGCATAATGGAACACCAGCCTCTCTGAAGTGCTGAGAAAGCCAATTCAGAGGAAGCTAGAGTGCCAAGAATGAGAGGGGAACACTTAGCAATTGAAACAGCAAATTGCCTGATTGGAAGAAGGGTTTTCCAAGCATCCTTTGAACTGGGGATTCTTTTTGGCTGCTCTCTCTCCCTCCAGCACTTCCCAGCCTTCCTCGAGAGGCAGGAGACACAAGCAGCCTGAGCCCAGCTTGCCAGGCAGGGAAACCTTGGCCAAGGGTCCCTCTCCTGCTGAGCCCAGTGTCTTTATCCCACAAGGTCTTAACAGAGGCTGGGAGCAGCACCAGGATCCCCTGCCTGGGGTTTGTAATGACATTGATGCTATAGAATCAGCAGCCTGCAGCCAGGGCAGAGCCCCCCATGTCCCCTGGGCTGGTGCTGGGGATGGCTGGTGCCCACTGTGGGGGTGTGAGGCTGGCAGCACTTGGGCTGAGACCTCCTCAGTGACAAGCTGCTCACACAACCAGGGGCCCAGGGGCTGGGTCCAGGGTTCCCACAGCCTGTTGCTCCTCCCTGATTGAGCTGATGCTGGTTAAAGGACTTTCTGGTGCCAAGGGAGGGCTTGTGTTGGTGATTTGGGTACTGCAGTGTTCCCAAGAGAGGGTATGATGCCAAATAAAAGGATTTTCTGGTTTGGTTTTTTTTTTCTCATTTACTCTGAAAGACTGAGGCTTTGTTTCCTTATACACCATGTATTTTTATGAAATGCTTCATTCCCATTTCCCTTAGGTATAATTGGATTTTTCTCAATAAGCAACAAAATAAAAAAGGAGTTTATAGCATCTCTTCAGCATTCTCTTGTTTAACAGCAAACAATACCCTGACACTTAAAATCAGGGGTGGCTTTTTAAAAGCAAGCCAAGGCAGTAACTTCTACTTTTAAAAGCCCAGCAAGTTTTATGTAGCTATTTTACACGGCTCCAGAGCTTCAGGAGAGAAGAGAAAAACACTCAGTCAAAACCAGAATATATTTTTATAGCAGCAAAAATTCTGGAATGAGACTGTAGATCTTCTGCTAACAGGGGGAGACTTCAGAAACACCCCCAACACCAGCACAACCACCAGGCAGCTATGGAGATGGATGTGGTACAGTACTGAGGAGGAATCCAGCTCCCAGGGAGGCAGGGCTGGCTCTTTCCCAGATGGTTCCCTGTACCCATCAGCATCACCAGGATGACAGATGCACTTCTTTGTAGTTGTGTTTGTGGTTTCTGTCCTCTGCCATTGTGTTCTCTCCTCCTTGCTGTTGGAAGCTCTGATGTTCTTCAGGGTGATGCCTGCACCATGGGGGCTGAGGGTGCTGCTATCCCTGAGCCGAGACCCCCTGTTCCCACCCCTGACCCACAGGACCCCTCAGCACGACTCTTAGGAGCTGTTTGTGACTCGAGTCATGAGCTCAGAACAGATGCTGGCAAAGCAGAACCCCCTGCACCAACTGTCCCAACGTTCAGGCAGAGGCTGCAGGGGTTTTGCTCTGTCCTCACCCAGCTCTTCTCTGCTGGTCCCTCACATCACCAACCTGTTCTGCTCACACACTCAAGCAGGTACTGAGGTTTTTTTCTGCCCAGATCTGACACACCCAGCAATCAGCTGCACACTCAAAGTAATACACAAGAAGAAGGTGGTGAAGTAGCCCAGAGGGAGATGCCTCCAGACCTGGAGAGCCTCCTGTGCAGCAGATTTATTTCCCCCCAGTGCAGACCAGTGGACAACAGAATATTTTTTTCTTCATGAGCATATGGGCTCTGCTAAGAAACTTGGTTTTTTCCTCTCATCTGTACTAGTTTGCTGCTTTTCAAGGCTGCAGTTGTTCAGTTTGCCCTGGCTGAGACCACCCTGGCCACTGAGGACTCTCTGTCCCCTCAAATGTTTGCTCTGCTGGGTCCATCAACCGTCCTCAGAACAGAGGAGCTTTTGGTGCCAGATGTTCGCTGCTGTAACCCGTGCATCTGTGACCTTTCCACGCTCGATTCATCACCACTCAGTCACCAGCCTCATGCAAAGCTCTTCCCGCACAAAGGTCTCCTTTCTGCCGTGCCCGGGAGCGGGTTTGGGCAGCAGCAGCAGGAATGTTTGGAGCAGCGGCAGCGAAGAGGCGACCAACTGGCAGATGGTACCAGGCAGAGAGCCTGTGCCAGCCCGGAGGCGCAGCCCCTTCCCTGCCCCGTTCGGACCCGCCCGGGCATCTCGGTTCCATCCCGTTTCGCGGCGCTTGGAGCCGCAGCCTCTCGTGCGGACACGCGGGGGAGCTGCAGCCACGCGAACCAGGAAGCGGCTCCCGACCCTCCCGGGGTGCGGGGGGGTCCCCAGCCCGATCCCCTCCGGAGCTCCGACCGTGCTGCGGAGCGGGATGGGGCAGCTGGAGCTGCTCCCTCGGCAGCTCTCCCCGGCTTTGGGAGCCTCTGATTTCCGACCGCTGTTCAGAGAGCTCTGGGAGCTGCTGCCGAAGCGCAGGTGGTTGGAAAGTCCACGTCAGAGGGGGTGGTGAGAGCCCCCCGGTCCCCCCTGCCAGGACCTTCCCAGAGCATCCTGCTCCTCTGACACCCTCTTCGCCCCATCACTGCTCTTCCAAGGGTTCCCAGCACTCGTGGGGGTGGGAAATGGTGCATAAAGAGTAAAGAAAAACCCGTGAGCAGGAACCTTGGTATGAGCTGCTGTTTTCATGTACGTGATGAAAGGGTGTCTGCCCTCAAACTGTATTGCAGGGCCAAGAGATGGGAGGTGAAGAGCAGAGTGAGGGAAAGGGAGTCACAATTACAGCTCTCGACATCCCCTCGGCAGTGCCACGGGGACTCTTACCCCCAGCAGAGCCAACCCACACGCTGTTCTCCCTGAGGCTCTGAAATTGCTTAGACCAGAGGCAGTGCAACTGTTCCCATCTTTAGCAAGGCTGGGGAATAACGCTCAGACAGTCCTGTCTAGACTAAAGCATCCCCTGAATGCAGCAGACAGGAGACTACCACGGTTAGAGGTGAGGTTTATTGCTGGCACTGCCACCGTGTAAGGTCCTGCCACTGTGACATCACTTTTTGCAGCAGATTAGTAAATTTGTACTTCAGAAACTGCTGTTTTCAGTGTGTCCCCACCCGACAGCACAAGCACCGTCTGCACCCAGTGCTCCCCTGCAGCCGGACTCCGAAGGCTGGGCAAGGCCGATCAAAGCCGTTTGCAGCTCAGCCAGGAGCAGGTTGGCAGCGCTGGGCGGGAGTGTTCTGCCCAGAAAAAGTCGGTTCTCGTGTCGGCTGCCTCGCCGGCTTAGCAGACTGCTGGGTAAGCAGCTGACAGCCAGAAAACCTGCTGCCCTCAACAGCTCCGGCTGCGGCACCGGCAGCCCGGGTCACATCCCCCCCGGGCATCCTCCGCCCAGCCCGGGGCTCCTTCCTCAGCCGAGGGCCGGTGCATAGCTCTGAAGGCGCTGAGCGTTCCGTGCCATCCTCCCGCAGCTCCCGCCACCGCAGCATCGCTCGGCTCCGGCGAAGCACCCGAAGCACCGGCTCCGCTAACCGAACGTTGTCAGACAGCCCTCGGCAGGGAGGCCGGGGTCAGGCCAGGGCGTCGTGAAGGGTGCAAGCCCGGGAGGTGGCGACAGCCGCGGGCACTGCGAGGGGCACAGTCCCGGGACGAGGGTGCCCCATCCAGCCCGGCACCGCGGGGCTCGCTGGGGCCGGTTCAGTCACTTCTCTCGGGACAGGGGCTTGGGCGGCGGTACCGGACCTGGCCCACGTGGCCGAGACGCCCGCGACCGAGCCCTCCCCCGCCCACGAACCGCACCCGGGAACCGCACCCCCACCGCGAACCGCACCCGTTCCCGCGAACCGCGCCCCCGCCCCGCCCGCGGCGGAAGTGACGCGCCAATCACGGCCGCCCGCTCGCGCCGCCGCCGCGAACAAAAGGGATTTTCAGCCGTGGTCCCGCCCTCCCCGCCCCGCTCCCGCCTCCTGATTGGCTGCCGCCGCCGCTGCCGGCCCGGCCCCGCCCCTTCCCCGCCTTCCCCGCGGCGGATTGGCCCGCGGGCGAGCCCGGCGGCGCTTCTGATTGGCTGCCGCGCCGTCACTCAGCGGGCGGGCGCGAAGGGGAGGGGCAGCTGGATGGGGAGCGGAGCGGCGCGGTAGTGGTGGCGGCGGCGGCGGCTTCTCGGGCCAGGTTGGTGCGGGCAGCGGGTGGGAGGTCGCAGTTCCCGGGCCGGGGGTGGTGGCGGGGGGAGTCCGTTCAGAGCCGTCAAGCTCAGGCCGGTCCCCCGCGGGTGGGCCGCGGCAGGTGCGGGGCGGCGGGGGCTGAGAGGGGCGGTGGCGGGGCCGGACCGGGCCGTGCTGCGGGCGGGGGACGTGCTCGGTCGGGACCCGGGGCTGGCGGAGGCCGGTGGGGGAGTTGCCGGGAGCCGCGGGGGTTGGGGGGGCGTTACCGCGAGCTCGGCATCGCCGCGCCCGTCGCTGCCCGGGGCCGGGCCTGGCGGGTGGGCGCTACTGGGGGTGGGAGCAAAAAGCGGAGTCCCCTCCGAGCCCGCCCCGGGACTCCCCCTCCGAGCCCGCCCCGGCATCCCGCGGTCTCGCCGCGCAGCGGTCCCCGGGTGCCGAAGGAGGGCCGGGCATGTTCCCCGCTGCGATGCTTCCCTTTGTTGACCGTGCTTGTACCGGCCCGGAGTAGCTCGGGATCCCCGCCCGAGGGCAACCCGGCCCTGGCACCCCCCCCGCCTCCCGGGCCGGCCGGTGCGGGGACCCTGGGCACAGCTCGGGAGCTCCGTGACCCGGAGTGACCCGCGGCTTTCGCTCCGCGGCCGCTGTCGGGGGGCTCGGGGCCGGTTCGCGTCCCCCGGGCCGGGGGAGGGTGGGCTCTGCAGGGTGGAGGCACCGAGGGGTTGGTTTCATTTTCTTTCAAGGAGCACGGGGGTTGCTGAAGGACTCCAGCAGCGGTTCCAGCGTCTGTTGTGTGTATTCGCTTCAGTCATCATTGCCCTGCAAGGGATAACGGGGCGAGGGGGGTTCTGGGGTTTCTGGGGTATGGCTCCTTTCTCCTTTCAGCCCCGTGTAGAGGCTGAGAAGCTGCTGGTTGTGGCTGGGTCTGTGCAGGTCTGATGCAATGCCAGGTAGCACCCTGGACGCGGGATTCTGAAGCGTGTGCTGGCTGCTTTATTACACAAACACATCGTGTCATTATTTGAACGACCCAAACATCACTCTGGACGCACCACAGGGCTCTTAGGAACTTGTCTGTCGGGAGTTCTCAAGCCAGTCACCGAGGTTCTCATGTGCAGGCAATTATGGGGCTGCCCCTGCAGGCTCCTGGAAAACATCAGATCCTCTACAGGGACAGGGGGGAGGCAAAAAAAAGGAAGCTGATTCAGGGTTATAGATGTTAATGCACTGGTGTAACTGCCTTGTGAAAGGAAATACCCTCTTTCTGAGGGGAAAAGGGGAGGACAAGCAACATTCTTCACCATATATATGTTTTTTCATAGTAGAAGAGTTTGAGGCAAGCAGGAGCAGAGGGTCTTGGAGCTTCCCCTTGACGAGCTGCCCCGTGTGTGCTGCGGGTCTCTGCTCTTCGTGCCTGCTGTGCAGTGACTCAGACCTTCCCTGGAGCTGCCGGGTGAAGCTCCCCCTCTGCTTGCCCTCGGTTCGTGCCTTGCTGTGCGTCAGCCCAAGCGAAATGTGACCTCAGATGGTGTCCCTGTCCTCCCACCGTGATTCAATGTGCACAGGAGCTGCCACCAGCTACAAGCTGAGCTGTTGTTCCTGGAGCGGGACATGCCAGAGATAACTCCACGGGTGCTTCAAGTGCTCTGCATATTTATTTTCAGTTAAATGCTGGCAACTAAGTCTCTAAAACGGGAGTTTGAGCCTTTTCAGTGGTGCTGAGGAGAGTGGTTAATGGTCCATAGCCAGGCTAAAAAGGAAATTTACCTCCAGGCAAGTCATTATCTTGTTTATGCTGCAAACTCTTACTTGTTGTCCAAAAATGGTGGTCTATCTCAGACTTGGGGAAAATATTTATACCATCAGACTAAATAATGAGGTCCTTGTGGTTTGTGATCAGTGTGATTGGGCTCTGGGTGTGTTTCACTGAATGGAAAGGGATAGTTCTGTCCTGGAGAGTTCCAGATCTGGTTTCTAATGCTCTGCAACTCGATCTCGTGGTTAGAGGCTTCACAAGGATGGGTCGGGTTCCCCAGTGTGGGGACAGATCTGTTTGCAAGGGGGGGAGCTGGTGAGGTGAGTGGGGCTGGAGTGATCTTGAATTTAAAGTGGGATGAGGAAGGCAGAGGGATGTGGAACTGGGAGAGTGGAACTGGGAGAGGGCAGCTCAGGAGCTGTGGCACTGGATGGCTGGGAAGGGATGGGGATTGGACAGGGGAGAAGCTCAAATAATTCTTATTGGCTCTGATCCAGAGATGCTGCTTCTTCTGGTAAAATAATAAAATGAATAGATTTTTCTTCTCCTTTTTTCAGCTCCCCAGCATGGAGTGCCCCTGAAAGGCAAAGTGGGGATTGTTTTGGACTCATCGTGACAGGTCTCTGCAGGCACATGGTGATCAGTACAAAGCTCCCTGTGCATCAGCCCCGGGGGATGTGCTGCTCAGTGGGGTTCTGAGGCACTGACCCTGCTGCAGCCTCTGCTCCCAGCCCCTGTGTGGGGTGGGTGAGGGAGCAGAGCCATTAAAGCACACGAGCTTCCCAGAGCACCCGAGGGAGCTGAGCCTGTGCCACGGAGAGATCTGTAATGCTACCTGTTGCTGGTGAATAAGTGATTGCTGGGCAGCCCTCCTCCTGTCAGTGGCTTTACCTGTGTATTTTTAGGCCAGGGCTTGTTTATGTTATTAAGCTGATTAAAGACTGCAGCCATAGAGGCACATTAAGAAGAGTGTGACTTATTTCTGTAACACTGGGAAGTACCAGTCACAATGGGACTATTTAGACTGTAGAATAGAAACGATTAGTGCCTGGACTAATAGCTTTAAAATATCCAAGTGCAGCTGGTAGCTGTCCTGGCTTTAAGAGCCTGTGGTTCAGCAGCTCTTGGAAAGGTGCAGCTGCAGGGTTCCAGGTCTTTGTAGGAGAAGAGCAGAGGCACAGCCACATGGAAAGCCCATGTTCAACACTGACCCCCCTGGAGCAGTAGAATTAGATGATCTGGTTTGTTTCAAGATCTCAAAGCTTCTCCTTTTTAGTGCTGCTTGTGATGCCACAACAGGAACAGAACTTCAGAACTTCATGAGGACCTGGCAAAAAAAAAAAGCTGTGCTGTTTCCCACCAGTCTGAGCAAGGACTGAGCTGGTTTGCAGCTGAGCTCCTGAGCAGGGTGTTCCACATTTCAAACCTGCTCAGGGAATTGATGCAACTCAGACTTCAACACCAGCCTGGTAGGTGTTAAAGGCCAGAAGCAGCCCTGTATGGCTGCTTGTTTGTGCTTTAGCATTAATTTGCTGCTTCTGTTGCACCCATTTCATGCCAGATGAGCAGGTTGTAGAGGAGGCTCCCTCCCCATGCTCTCAGCATGCCAGTTTCCCTGGGTGACAGCTGTCAGCAGGCACACCCAGGGCTGAGGAGATGTCAGGTTCGGGTCCTGATGACTCTGTAAGGGGCTGTTGGCTGAGCTGAAGGTGCAGCTCCTGCTGAGCAGTCACCAACATTGCCCTGGCCTCCTGGAGTGTGATTTGAGTCATCTGGGGGAGCTGAGGGGTCTTGAGGGGTTTTCTTGGGGTTCTGACAGGTACAGAGGGATTTGCCCAACTCCCCTGTTGTGTGTTCTCCTTGAGCCATGTTAATGCAGCTGCAGCAGGGAGCACAGATGCAGCACTGACAGGTCTGGTGTCCAGTTAAATTGGTTTTGGAAGAGCTGTGCTACCCCAGCCAGTTGTTCCCTTGAGCCAGCAACCTGTGAGAATCGTTGCTGCTTTCTGGAATTCCACATGAAATGCTGCATGGAGCAAGAATGTGGCTGCCTGATGAGGCACTTGCCTGCTTGGCACAGGGGGCACGGAGCAGATCTCTGGTTTCTCCTGCTGTAGGAAGGCTACCAGCTCCTCTCTGCAAGCAGAACTTTCTGTTCCCAGCAACTGGAAAACTGCTTTGGCACAAACAAGACAGAACTTGTATTTGTGAGTAATTCTCTGAGGCACAGTTATGCAAATCAGCTGTGAAGGAGCAGTGACTTCAGAAAAAAAAAATAATAAGATTTCAGCTGAAAGTTGTGGCTGGATAGACTTCTCCAGTAAAGGTGAAGTTAACCCTTTATCACTTGGGGTTGGGTATCTCTGGGTGGCTTCTTTGTGCTGTAGCATTTTCTGGTTAACAGAGAGGCAAAAGGTGGATGTGACTTGGACCAGAAAAGTCTGTTTGACTGCTGCCCAAAGCACGAGACTGTATCAATGGGTCTGTTTGCAGCAGAGACAAGGATTGAGCCTGTGCAGTTATTTCCCTTGTTAACAAAATAATGGGATAGGAAGACTTAGCACCAGGCAACGTGGAGTGGATCAGCAAAGATGCAGGGGGAGAAAAAGCTTTTTGTGTGTGCAGTTTAAATGATGGAGCTTTGTTCTTACGTGGGCAGTAAAATGATATTTAATAAAGGATGGTGATATTGAAACAGTCTGAAAGAACAGTAATTAATTGTGTTTTTTTTCTGTGGCATTGATTTCTGTAAAGTGGTTTGGGCCCATTCCATTAGTAGCACATAATGGCATTCCTGGGATCCCAGCAGGGAATGTGAGCTGCACCATTAAGGTTGTGTAGGTGGCCCAGTTTGGACTCTGTTCATCCCAGCTCTCCAGGCTCACTTTGCTGAGGTTTGCAGCTGTGTGATCCAGATGTGCAGCTTACAGTAGGGTGGCTTTTCCCTCCCCATCTTTTTCCCCTCTCCCATCACCTCTGGCTGCTCCTGGGTGAGAGTGACACCCCCGTGTCAGCCCCTGTGTTCTGCCTGCACCATCTGGGTGCACAGATGTCTGCAGCCCTTGGGGAAAGGGGAAAAATGCATCTTCTGCAGCAGGTCGTGGAGGTTGGAGAGAACATGTTCACCTCGTGTATTGTCCCTTGTCTCCCCAGGGCAGTTTGCAGGCCAAAGTACTGGGAGTTAAATGGAGATGATGTGTCATAGCTCAGAATACTGGTTGTGATGAACAAAGAACTACCTAGTCAACTATGTTCCCTTTTTTTTTTTTTTTTTTCCAGGTTTTCAGGATGAATCTGGAAAAACTCAGCAAACCAGAACTACTGACACTGTTCAGCATTCTTGAGGGGGAATTGGAAGCAAGAGATCTTGTCATAGAAGCCTTAAAGGTAGGTTGTGAGTGCCATGCTCAGAAACAAAGCAGCAGTGCTGCTGTAGGTTCTGCAGAGTGCTGGTGAAGTCCAGAGGTTCAGAATCCCCTCTGAATCTCAGCAGTGTCAGATGGTACCTGGTGGGTGTCACTCTGCCTCTTGGAGTTATGATCAGCTGGCTGCTGCAGTGTTGGTGTTGCAGTGGTGTTGCTCCTGTCCTTCCATCCTGTCTTATAGACAGCCTAGTGCTCCTGCTGGTGTGAGAAATGCACAAGGGCCAGCAGGCTTCCTCCTTTGGTTTTCTTCTCCTTGGGGCTTCTTATGGCAGAACCTCTTCTCAGCAGGAGGAATCACTGATTACTTTCTTAATGAGAATGATGTCACAGAGAAAAAAGCATCAGTGCTCCTGTATTGTGCTGAGCCAGTCTTAATCTGGCATGGCAGCTGAGAGCAGCAGCCCTGGATGCTCCCCTCCGTGGGCATTCCCTTTGCTGGCACCAGCACAACCCTTCCCAGCAAAACCTGAACCCATCCAGCAAGTCATTCTGAAGCCATGCCAGGGCAGCACCTCGTGGCTGTGAGAGCAGTTGAGGTGGGACAGGCCAGAGGGTGCTGGTGCTCCAGCTGTGGCACCTCCTCTGGCAGGGGTAGCTTGTGCTGCAGGAAAGCTGGCTTGGTGAGGGTGCAGGTGCTGGTAGCTCTGTGTTTGTGCTCCCCCTGCTCTGGTGGAGTGGGCTGTTGGCTGTGTTCTTGTTCAGCCTAGAGAGCACTCAAAGAGCCTGTACTGCCTGTGTAATGCTGCTGCTCTCTGAAGGGTGCCTGGCTGGCACTTTGCCTCGGGATGGTAGGAGAAATATAGTGCTATAAATGATGGAAGAGGTCCATTTTTGAAGAAATGAGTTGTGACAGGGTTGAATATTGAAGGCTTTTTCAAGCTGACCTGTCACTGCTCATAATGTTCCAACCTTGGGCTGTTTCAGAGGTGGGATGGCAGCTTCTGAGAGCTGCAGGGACTTGCTTTTCCAGCAAAAGCTTCTGTAGCTTCATTCCAAATCCAAAGACCTTTTGGGAGGGGAGCATTGGGAGACCCTCCTCCAAACCAGCTGGGATGCTTGTGTGTTCATTTTGGAGAAATATTGCTGCCTTCTGCAAGCTATTGATCAGCTGGAAAGCTTGGCTGCTCTGGGGGCAGCCTTGCAAACCCTTGCTGCTCTGTGCTGAGATCATTCCTCTCATTCTGGGTGGTCAGAGTGTGCTCCCAAAACAAGAATCACTCCAATCCTGCAGCGTGAAATGGAGCAGGGAGAGACCAGTGGGCAGGAATGCAGCAGCTCCATTCCAAGGGCTTTTTTATTGTGTACTTTCCAGAAGCACAAAGCAATTATCTCCTCTGTCGAAGTTTAACCTGCAGTTCTCTCTTGCATGAGGAGATTAATGTAGTTAGGATAGCCTTTGACATAATTTGTCAAGTACTCATAACTGAGAAGAAATTAAGTGAAACTGTAACCTATACTTGGTAATTATGTGGTATAAAATACCAAGCTGATCAAAGGTTACTGCTGCTTCCCCCTTCTCCCAGGAACACACTGCAGAGCTTCATTTTAAGACTGAGGAAAGCTGAGGCAGTTGGAAAGGGCAATAAAAGCTGCAGATCTGAGCTGGCTCTGGCTGCTCCCAGCCCAGCCTCCTCAGTGTGACCTCCTGGGGGAAATGAAACCCCTGCAAATCCAGAGATGCTGCAATTCTCCAGCTCCAGAGGTTTCATCCAGGAGCTCTGCCACTGCCACCCAGCTTCCTGCTGCAGGGTGACTGCCTTGCCCTTTCATGTGGGGAAGGAACTAAAAAAGCATGGAACTATTTTATCTGGTGGCCAGGCAGAGTTTTAGAAGCAGAAAACTCCCAGGTTTGCTTTGCCCATTAATTTGGAATATAGAGTTGGAGAAATTCTGGCCTTGCTGTGCTTTGCTTGTTGTTTACTGATAGTAACTGTGGTAACAGCTTCTCAGGCTGCAGTAGCCTTGCTGTGTGTGACTGTGACTCAAGGGAAACCCACCTTGCTGCTCTGTTTGCTCACGTTTTAGTACATACAGAGGTGCTGCCCTGGAGAAAAAAACCTGAATTAAAGCTTACTACTGAGAACATTCAGTGCACTGGGCAGATGGAGCTGTGAGGTGCACTGAGAAGGGTCAGTGGCAGTGCCACTTGTCCATGCAGGGGACTCATGGGCTGGCTCTGTTCCCTCTGTGGTAGCAACAGCATCTTCTGACTGCAGGCAGCTTCAGTTTGGAGGAGTTAACAGTTTTCAGTGGTGGAGTGGATCTTAACCAATGGTGGTGTTTGTCTGCAGCAGTTACATCAGACACAGATGTCAGGGGTTAAAAATCAGAGCTTTAGCTGCCTGGTTACTTCCCATTTAGTAAGAAAAATGCACTTCCCCTCATGGGCTAATTTGCCTTCTAATTCAGATTAAAATGCTTCTGCACTCCCTGGATGTTTTGGACAGATCCTTTGGTACATTACAGGAAAGAACAAGTGTTTGCAGAGAAAAAAACCTTAATTAGTAAACTTCTGATTTGATTACAGTACAGCCTGCAATAATTGGTGTTCCTGAATGCTTAGAGGAAAACATTTAGCATCTGGCATCCAGCAGAGAGAGTCCATGTGTGAGGGAGACAAAGCCTAAAATAGTTTTCTTCTCCCTCGTGGTATCAGGCACTTGTTGCCTGGCACTGGCCCCGTGTCAGAATCCAGCTGCTGAGCCTGGCTCTCCAGAAATCACTCCCTTTGCTCCCAAATCTTCCCCTTTCCTTCCCTGTTGCTGCTCCTGGGGTGTCTGCACCCTGCTGGGGGGGCACCATCCAGCCCCTGCTGCTGGGATGAACTGCTCAGCCCCCCAGCCCTGCCTGGCTGAAGCTCAGATGGTTTGCTCACCTCTACTGGATGCCTCTGGAATGTTGTCACTTGACCTTGCTGGCTCCTGTCCTGCACTGTTTGCTTTGGGTTTTGTACCTCCTGCTTTGTTTTTTTTCTCATGGATTGTTTTGAACCGAGTGCTGGGTGTTTGTGGTGGGACCAGCGTGTCTCCCTGGGTGTTTGCAGTGGACCTGGTCTGTTCAGATTGCAGTGTCACCTCAATCCAAGCACAAAGTATTAGTATAAAGGGATACATTTGCTGTATTCAAAATATTCTTTCCCAGTGCTTGTTTGCTTCCTCTATTTTAAAACATCTCCGAGGAGAAAAAAAAAGGTGGGTTTTTGTTGCCTGAAAGCAGCTTCCTGTCCACTACATAAATCTCAATGTTCTCCTTGCACCAGACCTGAAGTCTCACTTCTTATTGTGCTCCTTTTCCTGTGGCTATAATTGTATTTAAACCAGCAGAACCCCCAGCTGCTGTCATAACACCAGGGGCTGGATTCTGAGTCCTCCTTGGCACATAGAGAGGATTTCACGTGTGAACCACAGGTTTGTCTTCCCAAACAGTGCACCCTGCCTGGAAACAACCCCACATTTCCATGGGCATCTCTTGCTGTGGGAGAGCACTTTGTTCCCTGCCCCTTTTTGTGCAAAGATCTCCTGTGAAGAGATCTTCATACGTTAGAAGTGTTCTGTTGGCTTTCAGAAACCAGGGAGCAGGTCTCTGGCTTGTGCTTTTATGTCACTTTTATGTTGCTGAGGCCTTAAGCAAGTGACACTGAAATATCTGTGCTGATGACTGGTGGCTGCTGGGTGAATTCAGTGATTACAGCAGCACCAACACAGTGCAGAATTAACTGGTCATTTGTCAGTGGATTCAGGAATTCAGTTTACAGTGTGGTTTCAAAAGTGAAGACTGCTTGGTTCAAAAAAAGCAGTTCAGTACCAGCCAACCTTGCTGCAGATGCTGGGAGGTCTCTGACAGATGGGGCAAAAATGGGCTTTTGCATCACTGGTGAAGCAGCTCCCATCTAGCTGTGCTCCCCTGGGTGCTGTGCTGCTGGAACTCAGGCTTCTCCTGCAAGTTTGGGCGTTTTTTGGTTTATTTTTGCCCTGCTTGCCAGCATCTTTTCCAAGACTGCTTCTCCAGCACCATAGTACCCAGCTGGGTGCCAAAGGAGGAGCAGAGAGGTGTGGGAGTGGATTCCACGCTGGTGAGTTCCAGCTGTCCTGGTGCCCCTGGGCTCTCTGTGTTCCTGGTGGCCAAGGAGCAGCCTGTGAACCCCCCCAGATCCACCCCTGAGCCCCCCCAGATCCACCCCTGAGCCCCCCCAGATCCACCCCTGAGCCCCCCCAGAT
>JAOEGS010020393.1:16470-37171 GCA_025447755.1 Corythornis vintsioides
TTTTTTTCTTCTGTGGGGGAGGACAATTTAATAGTCTGAAAATTGCCAAACAGTCCATTTCTTTGCTTTGGGACTGTGGATGCTTTGAGAGGAAATTCCTAAGTCTGCTCCTTGAGATGGTGCAGGTGGAGGTGCTAAAGTGATAAAGAATCATTCTGAGCTAAATTAGAACATCTCATTGCAGAAGGTCTCATCATTCAGAGGGTGGCTGTTGTTGGAAGTGTGTGTGTCATCTTGGGTTTTCCAGATGAAATTTCCCACTCCTAGGCTGACAATGCTTTTTGTCACCTTATTTCCTTATCATTAAAGCTTAATTTCCTGTGGATTCCTGTGTTTTACTGGGTTGATCCTTGGACCTGAGATCTAAGTTGACTTTTCCAGTTTTAGCTCACTAATAAGAGTATTTCTCTTCCATCACCAAGTTGCTTCTGTTGTGAAAGTTGAATGCAAACTGTGTTTAAGAGTGAATTCCAGTTCAGACAGCACAAAACCCAAACTGCTGGAGCTATCTGCATGTGGCCTCCAGCGACAGGAGCTGAGCTGAAGAATTACCCTGCTGAGGAGCACAAGCTGTGGGAGAAGCCACTTGTGATGTGACAGTCCAGTACCCATAGAAATATCATTTCAGAAGAGCTGTTTCTCTTATTTTGGGCAGCACCCGGAGCACTGAGGTGTCAGCAGCCAGACAATTCCAGCTTTGCATCCCCAGGTGTGTGGTGACCCAGCTGCCAGAGCCCTGGCTTTGGTGTTGTGAAGGAGATGTGGTTGGTGTGGGGTGACCTGTTTTAACACTTTTCCTAGTCTAGACAGCTTTAATTGAATGTTTATGCTGTGCTGGCTACTGAAGAAGAATAGCTGGACTTCAGAAAGCTATTAATGCTGGATAGTCTCATCTGTTTGTCATGCTCCTTCAGGAAAATACTTAATTGCTCACAGTAGCAAAGAACTCCTTGTTCTTCCCTGGGCTCCTGCCACTGAATTCAGCAAAGCCCAGGAGGGGCAGAGGAAAAAAACCACTTTTTGTCACAGCATTGCAAAAAATGGGAGGTTCTAGGTAGTGGGAGTGACTTCAATCCCAGTTCTTCAGGCTTTTATTAGAAAGAAGTTGCCCAGAAGTGAATTTCTGCTCCCCAGTTGTGTGACTGGTCAAGCACTGGTGCCCCCCTGCAGGGCTCCTCTGTGTTTGTGGCTGTGGGGTGACCAGCAGCAGCATGGACTGGGCTGAAGTGGGGAGCAGCTCATCAGTCAGAGCAGGGAGGCCAGCTGGGTGAGTGTCTCCGTTTGTATTTACAGACTTTTTCATGCCTGAGTCACTTACAGATTCCTGACACTCTTGGAGTGAGCTCTGCTTGAGTCATTTTTAGAAATTCTAGAATAACTGAAGATTTCCTGCCCCTGAAAAAAAAAGAAGCCTGTGGTTTTTCCTGTGATTCATGAAACCAGGGGCAACTCATTATCCAGGGCCACCCTCCCATTTCCAGGGCTGATCTTTTCCTTCCTCTTTTTTAAAATTTTTTTTTTTTTTTTTCTAAGTGAGAACAATATCTTAAGGTCTGATCAAAATGCATGGTTCCTGGTGGATGTTCCTGATAAAGACAGAGCAGTTTGTGAGTGTGAGCTGTGTGTTTGCTGCAGGGGTTAAAATCCAACTGCAGTGGCAGGGTGAGTGTCCCCAGCTGCTTTGGGGGAGCTGTGGGAAGGGAAATGTTTTGTTGGGGGGTTTTTATGCCTCATGTAAAGGTGCTGCAGATGCTTTTCCCTTTGGGAGCAGAGATTGACTTTTCCCAGGGTTTTTTTTTTCTGTGCTAATCACACATCTGAGAATATTGGCAGGCCCAGCAAATGTCATCATCTGCATGAGTCAAAGCAAAGCTTTATTGTCTGTCTGTCTGTCTGTCTGTCTGTCCTCTGACCTGTACACCCAGTGACAGCAGCTTGCTTTCCTGTTCCAGTGCACCTGTGCCCACTGGGGTCAGAAAACAGCCATTCCCAACCTGGCTTCTGAGCTGTCTTTTCAGCCTTTCCCACCCCCCCAGGTGTGCCCAGGCTGCCCCCAGCAAGCGGGTGCCAGTTGGTGCCACTGCTTCGGTGCCAGGGTTGCTGCTGGCACAGCCCCGCTGGCCGTTCACAGCAGGGCCTTGTTTTCCACCCTGCCACAGCTGAATGTTCCCAGTGGCAGCAGAGCTGGGGCTTTGTGGGGCTCTGCAAAGCTGCTGTGTTGAGCTGGGATTGCCTGAGTCCTGCTCCTGCTCCCCCAGGGTGCCCAGCTGAGAGCCTGGGAAGCCGGAGCTCGCCTGGTTCTGCACGGGCAGTGCCCACTGGGAGCTACCTGTGCTTGGCTGGAGTCCCTCAGGGGTCAGCACTGGCACCAGTGCTATCCAATATATTCATCTGGGAGCTGAGAGCACTGGCAGCAAGTTTGCTGACACCAAACTGGGAGGAGGGGCTGGCACACCAGAGGTGTGCTGCCATCCAGAGGGACCTGGGCAAGCTGGAGGGCTGGGCAGGGAGAAATGGAGTGAAATGACAACAAGGAGTGTGTCTGGGAAAGAACAACCCCAGGGACCACTGTAAGTTGGAGAGCAGCCCAGGGGAAAGGGCCCTGGGGGTCCCTGGGGTGTGTTGGGAGGGCTGTGGTCAGTAGGTCAAGAGAGGTTCTCCTGCCCCTCTGCTCTGCCCTGCTGAGGCAGCATCTGGAATATTGTGTCCAGTGCTGGGTCCCCCAGTTCCAGAAGAGCAGGGAACTGCTGGAGAGAGTCCAGTGCAGAGCCACAGAGATGCTGAAGGGAGTGGAGCATCTATCTCCCTGCTGAGGAGAGGCTGAGGGAGCTGGGGCTCTAGCATGGAGGAGGCTGACTAATGGTTATAAAGATGGAAAGGGTGAGTGTCAGGAGGATGGAGCCAGGCTCTGCTCAGTGGCGTCCAGTGACAGGACAAGGGGCAGTGGGTACAAGCTGGAACTGGAGGTTCCGTGTGAACTTGAAAAACCTTTTCCCAGTGAGGGTGTCAGAGCCTGGCACAGGCTGCCCAGGGAGGTTGTGGAGTCTCCTTCTTTAGAAACATTCCAATCCCACCTGGATCTGTTCCTGTGTGACCTGAACCGGGTGACTCTGCTCTGGCAGGGGGTTGGACTCAACCTTTCAAGGTCCCTTCCACCCCCTGCCATGCTGTGGTTGTGTGACACAGGGGAGGGCCCTCTGCCTAGAGGTGCTGGGCTCCTGCATCTCAGGGAAGGGTGGGGTAGGTGTCTGGGGCAGACCCACCTTGGTGCCCACTCAGAGGAGTGCAGGATGCTCTGCCAGCAGAGGTGTGAATTGCCACCCAAGGACCAGTTGCCATGGCTGCAGGGAATCCAGGAGAATCCAGTGTAACCCTGGGATGTGAAGGTGTCCCTGTCTCAGCAGGGTGCAGCAGCTCTGCCATGCACAGGCTCATGCTCCTGGTAGACACACTGGACAAAACAGCACTGGTTTCCCCCTGTCCACAGCATTCAGCCCGTGGCCGTGCCAGTTAAAATTGGAATAAATTTCTTGGCAGATCAGCTTAGAGGGCTCTTGTGGATCTAGGTCTGTTTTCCCTCTTAGATCTTTCATTGCACGGGTCTTTTCGTGTGCTTTCTTATCCTGCTGCTAAGCAAGCAGATAACGTTTGAGTATCTGTGTGTTTCTGAAATCTGGGTTTATTTTTCAGGAGTTCACAGTAGTCATTCAGTAGGATAAGGCTTCTGGTATCTTAACAAACGGATTTCCAGCTGGAATGGCTGATTCTAAACCCTGGAAATGTAAAGTCTAGTACAGTCAGCCTCCTTATAATTCTTACATGTCACCAAAAGAAATGTAATCACCCCTATCTTGCTGCTTGAGAAACTAAACTTTGTTTAGTCTGGATGAGGACATTAAGGATTTTATGTAACAATTTATGGATTTATGGGCTATTGTGAGAATAACACTCTCTTAATTACTCAACATGAAATTCTTTGATGGTGACGCAGTCAAGACAACCACAGCACTGTTCTTCCCCTGAGACAGCAGTAAATGATTAATGGAGCAGGATTTGATATTTACCTTCCTTCCTCTTGCACAGTTGGGCGATGTGAGTGGTGGATGTAGGCAGCAGGTAGATGTGGTATCAGGATGCTGGTGGACTGGGGTTTTGTGGAGATACTGGAGTCTTCAGCAAGACTTTGTTTCTAGTTTTGTTTGGGGCCAGTGTGTTAAAAGAAAGGGACAGAGCACATGCTTCATTTAACCTCCTCAGGGCTCTTTCTGGCTCCTGGGAGCAGTGTGTACTCACTCCTGTTGAGCTGTGGAAATGCAAGTGGGTTTTGCAATGTCTGTCAAGGCTGGAGGATCTTGCCTGGCAAGCAGGTGGCTGGAGGAGCAGTTTGGACATGGGCACATCCACCCAGCTGGGTGGTGCCAGTTCAGCCTGGGAGAGCTGGGCTCGCTGGCGTCCCTTTGATCCATCGAGATTAGATTGTCTTTATTAGAGAGAGACTGTGGACTTCTGCCCATTTGAAATGTATTAATGAACTTTTTTATTAGCTTGGAGCCTACCTGAAACGCTGACAGCTTAAAAATCCCTTCTGATGACAGAAGGATTTTTGTTCTCACCAAACACCCAACTTCTCCTCGACTTAATTCACTTGATCAGAGGAATAGTAGGTGAAAAACAGGGTGTTTGTCCTGTTGTTAGTGGCCTGGTGGTGGAGGTCACACGAGTGGCACAGACTGTACTGTTGCTGGGGCATTGCTTGGCTGGTTTGCCTTGGGAATTGCTCTCTCTTGCCTGTTAACCAGAGACCTTTGGCCTGACACACGTGGATTTTTTTCCTGTCTAAATACTCTTATTCTTATAGCAGGTGACAGGGTATGAATGGGGTGCTGTTAAGACATCCTTATCTCTAAGTGGAAAACTGGAGGAGAGGAATATTAACATCAATTACTTTTTTTCTCTCCTCTCTTTTTATCTCCCCCTTTTCTCTATTTTAAGTCCACTGAAATGCAAACCTGTTTTTGTATTGCAGGCCCAGCACAGAGACACGTTCATCGAAGAACGCTATGGGAAGTACAACATCAGTGACCCATTGATGGCTTTGCAGAGAGATTTTGAGACCCTGAAAGAGGGAAATCATGGTGAAAAGCAGCCAGTATGCTCCAATCCCTTATCTATTTTGAAGGTGGTGATGAAGCACTGCAAGAATATGCAGGAAAGGATGTTGTCCCAACTAGCTGCTGCAGAGAGCAGGCACAGGAAGGTGGGTTTTGCTTCAAATAAGCTGTGAAGTTAGCAGTTGCATATTGACAATACATTAACATCAGTAAAAGCTCTTTGAATCCTCTGTTTCTTTGCCCATCAGCATGTAGGTGAAAGTGTCTTTTCCTGTAATCTGTTTTGATGGGGATAAGCAAGAGCAAGTTTCTTGCAGACTGTGGATAATCTGAAGCATTTCTGTTGCAGAACCCTCACTGTGACATAAGCAGCCATCCATTTTGACTTGTACATCACACACACTATGCTCAGGGCAGGCAGCTGCAGTTATCTTCAGCTTTCAGTTCATCCTCTGAAGGCACTGGCAGCAGCAGCAAGGCTCTGCGGGTCACTTCTCAGCCAAGTGCCTCTCTAAATCACCCAGTTTTCTCATTCCATCCTTCCTGCCTCCTGTAAGAAGGTTCCTTGTGTACTTAGAGATATTTCAGCATTGTTTGGAAGCTTACATTGCAGGAAGGCTGAGGGAGCTGCTAAATTCCTGGTGAGCATGTGATGGGAGAACCTGGAGTTCTGGTGGTGAGATATGGCAGAGCCTATTGGGAAGTTTGTCTCCTGGCTTATTTTTTTTTTGTGAATAGAATTTCAATAATTCATGTCATTCAGCGTGAAAGCTGAAGGAGCTCCTTCTCTGGGCCCTTATGGCAAGCAGCTTCACTTCAAGAGCTCATCTTGTTCTTAAGTGGAAGAACAAATTCATCTTGAAAATAAACTTTGGCTCCACTCCCCTGTAAGAAACTGGGGAGCAGCCTGTGTGCCAAGCACTGCCAGACCTGGAGTGAGGGTCGTCTCACTGTCACTGTTGGTGCCCCTGAGTGGCTGCAGGGTCCCCAGGGCAGCAGCTCTGCTCCTGCTGGGGCTTCTGTTCCTGTCCTACCAGGACATCCTGATGAGGGCCCCGTAGACAAGGACTGGTAGTGCCAGCTGCTCAGGGCCAGTCTGAGGACAAGTGCACGAGTTGGCAATGAAGTGGATACACCCAGCGTGAGGCTTTCCTGACTTGCACACACTGACTCGGTCACACCACTTCCTAACGAGAGTAACTTGTCCCAGAGCTGCTCTCGGGGGACTTTCCCCAGCTGGATTTGTGTGTGTGAGGCTGCAGGGGTTGCTCTCCAGTGTCCCTTGGCCGTGGCCCACGTGCCAAGGCGCTGATCTCCTGCTGCCCCTGGGTGCTGCCCGGCATCAAAGCCACCGGTGGTTGTTTGGCAGGTGATCCTGGACCTGGAGGAGGAGAGGCAGCGGCACGCCCAGGACACGGCCGAGGGGGATGATGTCACCTACATGCTGGAGAAGGAGCGGGAGCGGCTCACCCAGCAGGTAGGCTCTGGGAGCTGGTAATTACCCAGCCCACAGAAACCCGGGGCTCCTGGGTGGTGAACTCGGTGGTGATGTCTAATTGCACCCTCGTGTTGAAAGAGTAACAGGGACCTCCCTCCTCTGTCAGACACTCCCAGCTTTTTATCATTTTGATATGAAAAACAACCTTCACTTTTCAGGGCGTTCTGGTAGCTGAGCAGTGCTAAAAGCTGCAGTAAATGCTTTGAAATCCTCCTTCAGCCCAAAATCTGAGGAGTTCTGAAGAGCAGGGCTGCTCTTACAAATGACAGGGCTCACCAGTACTCAGAATTCAGAGTAAGTGATGAAAGCTCTCCTGGGGGGTTTTATTCAGCGAAGATAATAAATATTTAAGACACTGTATTCTGTTACTCAAGCACCGTAGACTTTATTAAACTTGCATAAGACATCAGCATTTCAAAGTCTGAACTCCTCTAGGAGGTGAGTGGACAAAGCAGGGAGCGAGGCAGAGGAAACTCGGCGGCACATCGCTCGTTCCACAGGCAGCAGGGCAGGCTGGGTGTGTATCTCACCAAAGGTCAATTGAATTTCATACATGGTAAAACTACCAGCAAGTAATAATTCATAATCCCTGCATCCTGAGTCACACAAGATTGTCTGGCAGATACCTGAGGGAAGAACTTCTCATGGCCAATGCTATCTTTCATCGGGGAGTTTCTCCAAGATACATTAGTAGCCCAGATCCCTTGTGGGGCATTACGGGCTCTCTGGGGGGGGTTGTGCTTCCCTTAGTCTTTCCTTGTTCTTGTCTTCCAGCTGGAGTTTGAAAAATCCCAAGTGAAAAAGTTTGAGAAAGAACAGAAGAAGCTGTCGAGCCAGCTGGAGGAGGAGAGGGCCCGCCACAAGCAGCTGTCTTCCATGCTTGTAGTGGAGTGCAAGAAGGCCACTGCCAAAGCAGCTGAAGAGGGGCAGAAAGCAGCAGAATTGAGCTTGAAACTGGAAAAGGAGAAGAGCAGGGTGAGTAAACTGGAAGAGGAGCTGGCGTCCAAGAGGAAGCGGGGTTTGCAGATGGAAGCACAAGTAGAAAAGCAGCTCTCGGAGTTTGACATTGAACGGGAACAGCTCAAAGCCAAGCTGAACCGAGAAGAAAACCGTACAAAAGCACTGAAAGAAGAAGTGGAATGTCTGAAGAAGGCCCTGAAAGAGCTGGAAGCTGCTTGCCAGGAGCACGGTGCTCCCAAGCCTTCTCAGCCAAGCCCCTCGGTGACATGCAGAGGGGTTGTGACCGACGGTCCCGCGGTGAGGGCGGTGTCCTGCCAGACGGAGTGTCCGGATCCCGCCGGCGCCAGCAGAGCCGTGCTCAGCGGGGTTCCCAGCCCCACTACTCCAACTCACCCCTACTCCAAATCCAACGGCCACTGTGACCCCGAGGCTCAGCCTGGGGCTGAGCAGCTGCAGGGGAGCCCCGTGGAGAGCCAGCTGCAGAAGGAGAGAGCTGCCGCGGCCTCGGAAAGCGCCGTCGAGAATGGAAGTTCTCCTGTGAGAACGGAGTCGCCGGTGCCTCTGTCCCAGCTCCCTTCTGGAGGGGTCTCCCTGTCTCCCAGCAGCACGGCTGCCTCCTCTCTGACACCTTCTCCCTGCTCCTCCCCAGTTCTGACTAAACGCTTAGTGGGAGCTTCGGCGAGCAGCCCTGGTTACCAGTCATCCTACCAGGTGGGGATCAATCAGCGTTTCCACGCCGCGCGGCACAAGTTCCAGTCTCAGGCTGAACAGGAGCATCAGTGCAGTGGCCTGCAGAGCCCGCCCTCGAGGGATCTGTCTCCCACTCTGGCAGATAACTCTGCTGCCAAGCAGCTGGCCCGTAACACGGTGACTCAGGTCCTGTCCAGATTCACCAGCCAGCAGGGGCCCATCAAGCCTGTCTCCCCCAACAGCTCTCCCTTTGGCACGGACTATCGAACCCTGGCCAGCGCCGTGAGCCCCAAGAACGAGTCCGGTCACTCTCCAAGCTCTGGGAAAGCTTCCAGCCCACTAAGCCCGTTGTCTCCTGGGATTAAGTCTCCGACCATTCCTCGAGCAGAAAGAGGGAACCCTCCACCCATTCCTCCAAAGAAACCTGGCCTGGCTCAGTCACCTGCTGCTCCTGCTCCTCTCTCCAAAACCTCTTCCCAGGGCTCTGCTCTGGGTGCCCCCATGGACGTGGCAAGTAGCTGCTCTAACACTGTAGTGTCAAATGGCAAAGAGCTGGAGATCCTCCTGCCAACCAGCAGCTAGTCTCCAGAGAATGTGACTCTGACATTCCACGGCTTAGCATCCTAGAGCTAAGACACTGTTTTTTCCACTCCATGTTATTTATTTCCATAGTAGCAGATTCTGTCTGTATAAAGCATTTAGTGTATTTTTTTCTTTCTTTTTTAATAGGTAGGAAAATATTTTTGTTTATGAAGAAACCTTAACTACAGCTATACAGTAGCCTCAAAAATGTCTTGTGGCAACAGTCAAATCATTAGAGGTATCAAGAACCATAATCATGTGGTGGGACCTAAAGATCAAGCTCTAATGGGACTGAAATGCTACTTTTAAATTATGCAGAAAGAACTTTTGCAGACTTTTTACTCCAGATGAACATTTTCTAAAGTGCCTGAACTAAGCCTGCAATATGAATGTGATTCTCTGAACAAGGTGAGGAGGGGGGGGACCATCTCACTGCAGAAACAAATTCTTCTGCGAGTCCTGAATGTTGAAACCAACACTGTTTTTCTTTTCTGATTCTTCCCATTTGCTAAAATGCATTAGCAAATGTGCTGCCAATTCTGTGTGGTGATCACCAGCCTGATGCAGCCAGCCACTCCTTGGCCTTGGATGTAGCTCCTCGCTCTTAGAGGAAGCACACCTACATTTCTTGGGGTAAAATTTAGCTGGAATATTATCCAGGTTCCTTTCCTCTTAACATTCACTGTCTGTGTGGTTCTTTTTGCTTTCACTCTCTGGAGATTCCTGTGTGCTTTAAGTGGCTCAGCTCTGGGTTCTGGTGTCACCTCAAATTTTCAAGCTTTTCTACTGTTGTGTGTAGAACTTCTGAGGAAAGGATCTTGCTGTTACTTGACAAAGATCTCACTATTACTTGAAAAAAAAACCACTAATCCATATGATAAAGGGTTTTTTTTGCAATATGGGATCTCCTACTATAAACAAAAGTAATAATTTTGTTCCTCATCTCTATCAGTCATGTCCAACTGAGCTGGATTTTACCCATGAGTTAGCTGTGGGACCTTGCTGCCTTTCCTTGGCTGCAAATGTGGAACCAAATCATCGCTTGAATACGTACAGACGTGTGAGTAGTTTCACACACACACACCAAATACCCAGTGTGTTGGGGAAATCTTGATCTGTTCTTGCTGTTCCTCCCAAAGAAAGTGCAGGAATTCATTGAAATGTGAAAGTCACTGAGTGAGGAATTGCCAAAGTTTGAAGCAAATGATGTGTGGGAGAGATTATCTGAACCTAGAATCATAGGCTTATAGAATCATTCAGGTGGGAAAAGCCCCTTGGGATCATCCAGTCCAACCATCACCCTACTCTACAACGTTCACCCCTAAACCATGTCCCTCAAACCCACATCCAAATGACCCTTCAACACCCCCAGGGTTGAGGATTCAACCCCCTCTCTAGGCAGCCTGTGCCAGGCTCTGACCACTCTTGCAGTGAGAAGTTGTTCCCTAATGCCCAGTCTGCCTCTCCCCTGGTGCAGCTGGAATCCAGCCCCTCTTGTTCTGTCACTACCTGTGACCAGCACCAGCCTCTCTACAGTGTCCTTTCAGGTAGGACAGAAGAAGAGGGGGGGAATTTCTTTTCCTGGCCACAGAGGTGTGCCCTGTGGCACAGCAGGGTTCCTTATCTCGGGGGGTGGCTGGAAGCTGATCCTGAATTTAGGAACTGGCCTTGCTGCTCCATGGCAGTCGCTGCTCAGCTCTTCCCTCAGCACCACTGCCAGACACGATCTCTCCAGGGTCATTTTTCAGCATTTAATTAGACAAAATGCATCCATCTCTGCTTAGGACAGGTCCCTGTGGCAGCAGCAGGGAGGATGAGCTGCTGCTCATGGCCTGGAAGGTTCCTGCTGGCTTTGGGTCTCTGTGGGACATCAGTGCTCACACCAATGTGAGTTGGTTGTTGTGTGAAGTGGCCTCCCCAGCACAGCCAGGGCAGGGATTCCCCCCACGACCAGAGGCTTTGACAGACCTTTAGTAACCTTTATACTGCACTGTTAAGTGCTGCTGCTTTTAATCCAGCAGGACAGGCTGGGTTCAGAGACAGGGGCAGCTGAGACTCTTTTTGGAAGCACATTTATTGCTTTTTTGCTATATCCACAGCAGACTTTTTCCTCTTGATGAGAGTAGTTGTCAAAAACGATGGGCAGGTGGATTTTTGGGCCCATGTCTCCCTTCTGATTCAAAAGTGAGGCTTTTGTATACACTGCTTTAATGTGTTTCTTTGCTTTTACATTAATCTAAATGGTATTATCCCCTTTATCAGTAGCTCTATAGAGAGAGATGCTCTGAGGTCTGTAGGAAATGCACTGAGTACTGATTCTTCTCAACTACAACAGGGGAGGGAGGATGCAAAAGAATGTATTTTTGCTAGTAGCCAACCTTCTGAGAGAAACTTAAGCACAAGATACTAAACCAGATCCAACTAATTCAGTAAGGCATTTAGAGTTAGTATTTAACTGTTGATGTAGATTCTGTGTGGAAGCAACTAAATATTTCTTCTAGAGCTCACATCTGTTTGAAGCAGAAGTCATTGCAGAGTTTGTCAGTGGCTGATGGAGTATAATGAAGTGCAAAACGTATACACTAGTATTAACACTTGTAAATTTGTAAAGCCAAATGTATCAAGCTGAAGTCTTTAATCATTTTTATAGCTGATGGCATTAAACATGTTAAACATTCATATTATCAATAAAGGATTTTATTTTTAAGATGTGCAAATTGCTTAAGAAAATGTTTGGAGTCAGGACTGGGTGTGGACCAAGGAAACACTCCAGGAGGTGATGGTTCTGTGGCCGTGGGCAGGTGGAAACTGCAGCTTTGATCTTTGCTCTGACAGATCAGAAGAAACCAAATTTCCCCGGAGTATGACAGATAAGGAAGGAGTGGTTGGGGCTGGTCCATCTGCCGTGGGTGGTGCTGTTCCTTGGGGGGTTCTGGGTGGCAGCAGTGTCACCTCCAGGTGCCACAGCCCAGCAAGCTCCAGAGGATGGCTTTAAGGCATTTTCCAGTGAAACCCTTTCTTCTGGAGTTCCTCTTTGCACTGGTAGTACCCAGGGGGTGTTGCACCAACCAACACTTGGGGTTTGGGGGTGGTGGGTGTGCCAGGGCCCTGCTGATCTTTTCAAGCAGGACACGGGGTGTCTCATGGAGGTTCTTGCAGCAACGTGAGCATGGCTCAGGTATGTCATGGGGTACAACTGAGAGTGTGGAAAAGTCCCTTCTGGGTGGAATGCAGGGTGTCCATGCAGGGAACCAGAACACTTCTTCCCTGGAGAGCTGGGGGCTGCTCCAGGTGACCTGGGGAAGAGTCCACACACTGCTTTGTCTCCCTCATACACACCTCAAGGGTGACCTGATTTTCTTATCTTCACATGGCTTCAGCTGAACAGGTTCTGCAGCAACCTGGGAAGAAGCTCTTTGTTCATCTTGTCAGGCTGTGGGGCTGAGTGATGGTACCTGCTCCGGAGCAGCCCAAAGCAGCTGCCACCAAACAAGCGCCGCTTCCTTCTGGCACCGTGGGCTCTGCTGAGGCCAAAGGTGAGGAGCTGTGCCCAGGCAGGAATGGGGACTGGGGTATGTGTCTTGGGCACAGCCCTGCATGCTTTTTATAGCAGCAGAGGTTGAAGGCAGGTCCTTGCCCAAGCCAGGAATGCCCACAAACCCCTTTGTACCCAGCACGGTGCTGTGTGGCTGTCACACCGTGTGTGTGCAATGAACCAGGGTGTAATTCCAGCTCTGCCTGGGGCTGAGGCTCAAACTCATTCACAGGGTAATGAGCTGAGCCTGGCCCCATTTTCTGCACAGAGAGGGTGTCTCAACTCCTGAAACACCAAGCCTCTATTCATCCCCCCCAAAACGTGTCAACCTCTGCTTTGCTGTGTGTGTGGGGCAGGGGGTGAGAAGAGGGGCTGGAGGGGTCTTCTTCAGCCAGGGGAGAGCTGCAGCCCTGCTGGGCTGTGTGAGGCAATCCAAAGGGCATGGTGGCATCTCCTGACCCCTGAGGCTTACTCCGGGGACTAACCAGTCCCCTGCCCTCTCGTTTCCCGGTTGAAAGTCAAACATTGCGTTGTTGGCCAGAGCCGAGCGGCTGCTTCTCCTCTGCCAGCTCGGTGCGGGGATGCTGGGTTTGGACAGGTGGCCCTGGACACTCCGCCCGGGGCTCCGGGAGGGCGGGCGGAGCATCCCCGGGGCGGGCGGTGCTCGGCGCAGCGGCGCCGCTAGAGGGCGATCTGCGCCCGGGGACGGGACGGGAGGCGCCGGGAGGCTCCGGATCCCGGTCCCCGCATCCCGGTCCCCGCATCCCGGTCCCCGCATCCCGGTTCCCGCTGCCCGCACGGCCCTGCCCGGCTGCGTGTGGCCGCCGAGTCCTCCATCGGCAGCAGCAGCGACGACCCCGGGGACGGGAGACGGGCTGTGCTGTGCCAGTCCCGCCCCAGAGTACCCCCCCATCGCAGGGCATCCCCATCACGGGCCGTGTCCTGTCTCAATCTCGCCAGAACAGCCACGGATTTACTGCGCTGTCACTGCACGGCAGCTGTTCCCAGCATTCCCAGCTCTCTCCCTGCTCCATCCCCAGCTCCATCCCCAGCAGGAACTCAGCGCTGGATCAGGACTCCAAGAACACCGTGAGCTCCATGTGCCAGCTCCCAACATTGTGTTCCCGCCTGCCACCGCCTGCGAGAAAAGGCACAGGGCAGAGTCTGAGAGCAGCTCCCAACTGCTGGGGACCCGGGCTGGGACCCGGCACTGCAGGGTCAGTCACTGCCCCGATGCCAGGCGTGCACGGTGCCCAGCCACGCAGCTCCAGAGCATCTCACAGGTGAGAAATGCCCAGGGATGAGCAAAACCCAGGAGTGATAGGGAGCAATGAACCACACTTTTGTGGAGAGAAACCAGCCAGGAGCCATAGTGGGCATGCTGGGGAACGCAGGGTGCTGCTGATGCTCTGTTAGGCCACATTGAGAGCAGGGCTGGGCTGAGCACATGACATAGCTGCAGCTCCCTGGAGCAGCCGATGGGAAGCAGAGCTGACCCCAGACACCATAACTTGCCATTTTGCCAGGAGAAAGAGCTTTTGCCCTGGTGTGCCCTCGCCCCATGGCACTGGCTTCGGGCTGCCCCAGCTGCAGTGCCTGCGGGCTGGGTTTGTTTGCACAATCCAGCGGGGAGCCAGCCCTGCCTCTCACCCTCCGCCGGGCTCCGTGCGGCCAAGGAAGGCTTCAGGCGCTGAGTGTTGTTGTGAAAAGTTTTCATGCTACAGGTTTAGCACAAGCAAACATGCCAAGAAGCTGAGGTCTGCTTACCCCACTTTCCTGCCCTGCTATTTCAGCCTCGGCCACGGCTGCTGATAACCCCTGGGCGCCATCCAGGCGCCGCAGTCACCGCCACGGCCCCATCACCCGTCAGCTGCCAGCTGCGGGTGGGAACCCACCACGGCCGTCCGAGCAGCAGGTTAAAGGGCTCAGGAAAATCAGTTTGGGGGGCAATCATCTCCTTGCTACTTTCTTTGTCCTTGTCCC
The DNA here is from genome assembly GCA_025447755.1 of Corythornis vintsioides. Lineage (NCBI taxonomy): Eukaryota > Metazoa > Chordata > Aves > Coraciiformes > Alcedinidae > Corythornis > Corythornis vintsioides. The sequence goes on from JAOEGS010020393.1 coordinate 30,830, forward strand.
AAAACACAGAGCTTGACTCAGAGGTCGAAATGCCACAAGCCTGGCTTTTTCAGTCCTCTTCTTCCAGCTTGTGTGTCCTGCTGGGGTGTGTTCCCCAGTGTCACCCTGTGCTGGGTCCTGGGGGTCTGTAACTGCCCAGTGGTCACAGGCAGCTCCTGTCCTGGAACCACTGCCCTTGCAACATCAGCATGTGTGGCTGCAGAGATGAAGCACTGGTGACATAGGCCAAATTCGGGTCAGCTAATTAAGACTCAGTGGACGTCCAGCTGAAAACACATTCCCCATGGCTGCATGATTTCAGCTCCACAGGGCTACTGTTCCCATGAACCGCACGCCTGGGGTCTGCTCTGGGCTCTGGCTGAAAGCCCCGTGGCTGTGAGGGGTGGCAAGGGTCCAGCTCTGTGCTGAGTGAGCCAGCAGAGTGGTTTGGGTGGCTGGCTGAGCCCTGTGGCTGGACGTGCCTGGGTGATGCTGCAGAAGCTGAAGCCAGTGTTGGATGTGGGCTGGCTGCTCTGCTCCCAGGCCAGGTGGGTCTTAGGCCACACGGGGTTCATCCCCAGGCAAGGGGCTGCAGAACACCCTGCCACAGGCTCTGCTGGCCTGTGCTGTTGTCCCACAGGGTGAAGGGCTCTGGAGAGACACATAAAAGAGGGAATCCAGCTGAAGAACTGATTCGGATGGATTTCATTCTTCTCTGACAGAAGGGGGGAATTCGTTTTCTGTGGAGTCCAAGAGCTGTTTGCATGTTAATGAAGCAGCTCCATGTGGTGAGGAGCTGGAGGAGCAGCACATTCATTGGGCCTGTGACTTTGAGGACAGAGAGGAGGGTCTTCAGGGTGTCCTGGAGCCACAGCTGCCCGCAGGTACGTTTTGGGCCAAACTGGAGCTCAGGGTATTTAATGCAAGACATCATGGTGACAAAATGGACTGTGACAGGAACCAAGTCTCCTGCAAGCACAGCCTGTGGGCAGCCTTGTCCCCGGGGCCAGCAGCTCGGCTGCCATGGGAGACCAGCTCTGCCACAGCTGCCTCTCATCCTCAGGAGCCTCACGGGCAGCGCAGCCTCAGCCGGGTGATTAATCTTTAGCCACAGAGGAACAGGGATGACCAGCGATTAATAAACCCCCAGCTTAGGCAGTACCATGGCTCTGCCCTGCCATAAACATGGCCCCATAGTGCTGGTGCCCCAGGCTGTGCCTTGATGCCCTGGACTGTGCCTTCGTGTCCCAGGCTGTGCTTCGGGCTGGGCACGGGCACAGAGCAGATGTTATTGTAGGGGCTGCCCTGGGACCGGGGTCAGGGCTGTTTGAGGAGGAGGAATTGCCATCGGGAGGATGTTTGTTTTTCTAGCAGCTGGATGTGTCTCAGCGAGGGATGGGAACGTCTTCTGTCACTTGTGGGCCGGGAGGAGGCTGGCAGGGCAGGGATAAAGCTCCTGACAAGTTTGGACTAGCAGGCGAGTTGATTAGCTGAGAGATGAAAATTCACAGCTCTGCTCTCGCAGGGGCCGTGAGCTGCTGGAGATGTGTTTATGTGAGGGGAAAGCACCCCTGTGCATGCTGCCCAGCCCCAACTGGTGCTGAGCCCCTGGTTCCAGTGAGCCCCAGCTGCATGGAGCTGGTCAGAGTGTCTTGGGTTGGTAATGGGGCCCCATTGCAAGGAAAACCATCTCAGCTCTGCAGAGCCATGTGCCTTTGCTATGACTGTGCAGAGACCAGGGGACCTGAGCAGTGTTTGGGGAGCAGGGGGGGGGGGGGGTTGTGTCATTCCAGCTTCTCCACAGCCCCCCATGTTGGAGCAGGTCATTGCTGGCTGCCTCAGCACCCTGGCAATGCCCCGTGTTCCAGCGTGTTGGGGTCTGGACACACCTTGATGTTAATTTGCAGCAGAGGGTGGAAAGAAACCAGGGGTGGTGAGGATGGGCCCGTGTCAGCTGAGAGCCCAGGCTGGGCTGCATCTGATGGTACCCATTACCCGATGATAGGCAGAGATAAATGCACACAGCTGGAGGCTGAATAAATCGATGCTATACGTTGTATAATTGTCTTCAAAATAAGGTAATGACTGGCTCTTGGAATGCTTTGATCTTATCAGAAAGACGAGGAATACACTAATGGCTTTAATTAGACTTGGAGGATGAAATGAATTCAGCCTCCTGGGTGAGCTGGTTTCTGGAATTGACCAGTGGTGGGGATAGAAAGGCTTTAATCAGATTTAGCCTCTTTAATACCCACAATAGCGTGTGTCTGCATGTGTGATACAGTGGGTCTGGAGGCTGCGGGTGCTTGGGTTGCCAGGGTGTTTAGGAGCCTTTTCTCAATGAACTTTCATTTGTGGTTGAGTGCTGTGGATTCTACTCTTTTCATTTATGGGCTTCCAAAGGAAAGTTGAAAACGACTTGTCAAAAAGCAGTGGCAAGCTGGTAGTTGTTTAGTTCCCCAGGAGCAGGGTGAGGTGCTGCTCCAGCAGCAGGGCATGTGCTGACCACACGCGAGCATCCACAGCAAGCCAATCACCACAGCTTCTTTATCCCCTTGGAAGGAGACAGTTGGAGTGGTGGAAAATGCTCCTTCTCTCTCTAGGAAGGTGTCTTGGTGTTGTCCCCCAAAACACGTGGAGCAAGGGGCATGTCAGGCTCAGGGGGGAGCGGGGTCTGAAGCTCTTGCTCACCAGCTGGTCCCAGCTCTGCAGTGCTGGGTGGGGATCAGAGAGGGCTCTGCCTCACACCCCCCCTTATCCAGAGATGAGCACCCCTGGGATGTGAACATGGCTCTGGGGGGATTCTGCCTCTCCTTCTCCTGTGCTCCTGTCCTGGGGTGACCCCAGACAGGTCCAGCATCCCTGGGTGGCCGAGGGCTTGGCAGAGACCAGTCATTTCCACAGGCTGCACCTGACCTTCTGCTCGTCATTTCCTAGCAAAGCTGGGCTGCTTTCTAAGCAGCAGCAGCCCAGATGCTGAGGCGAAACACGCAGCATATATCCTCCCTAGGCCGTGTTTATGTCTTCCCTGTTGTAACGACAGATTTGGATTATTTTGGTAGGTTGACATTATCTGTCATGTTTCCCTTATGTTAATTTGTTGGGCTTAGATGAGCTCCCGAAAAGGATTTAATAACAGGAGCTGTTGCCAATGAAAGCACAACCTTGTTCAACAGTTACTGTACAGCCAAATATTTTGAAGGCCAAGCCTCCAGGCGTGGTAAAAGCTCCTTGTAAGTAGCTGAAGTTTCGTGTAAGGACGGGTGAGAGCTCAGTGAGGTCAGCACTTGCCCCACGGGAGCAGGAGGTGGCTCCTGGCTCTGCTGGTCCACGAGCCCCTCAGGAGCATCATGATGGCCATGAAGCTGCAGCAGCTCAGCCTCAGGTGAGAGCACTGATATTTGGTGATTCTGGCTGAAAGGGTGGGGCTGATACTTCCCCCACCCCCAGTGATTCCTGCTCTGTACCCCCCATCCCAGACAGGAGTCCCCACTCCACAGGACTTGTGGGAACCCCCCAGGGCTGCAGGGACAGACGTTCTCATTGGCATGGGGCCACCGTGGATGTCTTGCCACCATGGGGAGAGGAGGATGTGGGTTGCAAGGGGAGGAAGGGCCATGAGCTGCCTGGGGACCTGTCTCCCCAAACTACTCGTCCAGCAGAGCTGCCCAGCTTGCTGTGCTGCCCCAGGGTGTGACAAATCACCCTCGTGTGTGGGAAAGCTCCTCGCCACGGCACAAACACACACACGCTTAGTAACATAATCTCTTAAAAGCAAAAGCCCAGAAATTCCTTTTTCTTCGTGGAAAATGTTGCCTGGGGGAGAAGTTCATAATGAAGGATGAAAGCTTAATCCTTGAGGTAGAGCAGGACAGTAGGGGGGAGAGTATAAACATGACAGTTGTTGCTCAGTGAGTCGGGGAAGAAAAGGTGAAGGGATAACAGCTGTGGGGCAGGACAGCAGAGGCTGGGGGTCCAGCCCTGAGGAGCCCAGGCAGCACTGCCCTGCCATGTCACAGGCATCATTTCAATGACAAACACACAGGGGCAGAGAAAACACTGTTGAACTCTGGTAGGTGAAGATGTGTGGAAATGATGCTCCATTGCTGTGCAATCACTGTCAGGGACAGCCCGTGGCTACTGGGCACTGGCACCAGCAGGTTTTGGCTTTAATCAGGATCAGGCTTTGACCATTATAGAATAAAACACCAGTGTGTCTGCTGCTGCTTTTTCTGGGCCATCAGTACAGATGCTGGTTGTGTTCAGGCTCCCCGAGGTGCACGGCCATCCCTGAGGGCTGGGGGGTCCCAGGGGGCATGGCAGCACAACCCACCCTGCCCACGTGGCACAAGGATGGCACCCCAAGGGCGGGTACTGAGCATCCCCACCTGCCTCGCCATGCTGGGCTGGGGAATCACGTGTTGTCCCCAGGCCTGTCTTCAAGTGGTTTGTTTTTTTCCAGCACTGGGAGTTCACTTCTAAGGAGAGTGACCCAGAGAGGATGGGGAAGAACTGCTCAGAAGAAATGCACCGAGGGAAGCAGCTTCTTGACACCTCCCAGCCATCAGCTGGTAACTGCTGCTCTATCCAGCCTTCTTCAAAGCCAGAGACAACCTGTTTAAATCACAGGTAACCCCCCCAACTGCAGCTCTGCTCCAGGGGAGCCCAGTCCCAGGTACCAGCAGTGCCAGCAGCCCACAGCTCACAGCCAGGGCTGGGCTCGGGGGTCTGGCACTGCCACGCTCGGGGTGGTGGAAGGAGTTGGGCTGGTGGTTTGGGGCAGGAACAGGCACAGCTCATGGCTCCTCACTCCTCAGTGAGCTGCTGGGGCTCAGCTGGTGGCCACACATCCCCGTGTGTCGGGCTGATGTGGCCAGAGAGGCAGACACTGGGTTTGGCTGGGTGACCAGCAACTCAACCTGTTGCAGATGTCCTGTGGCCAGACCTGCAGAGCCACCAGCACGTGATGGTGATCCCGGGGGGCTTCACAAGATAAAAACTCCCCACAGGGTCTGTGAAAGGGGTTCTGCAGCCCAGCGGTTCCTCCCTCCCCAGCTCTCCGAGCTGATGCTCCCCTCAGAGCATCCCCGAGCCCTCAGCATCCAGCCGAGAGGGACAAACAGGCTCCGCTTCTCTCACCCACCCCGCAGCTCGGAAGAGGAGCGGCGGGGGTGGAGTTACACTCTCCAGAGCACAACCTGCTCTGCCTTTGCTCACTGAGCAGCGACGCTGTTTACGGGCTGGGATTCCAGCCCTCTCCTCTCCCGAGGCTGTGAAGATGTATTTCCTCTTGTGCCATTTCTCCTTCTGGCAGGCAGGCTCCCAGGTGGGTCTGGAAAATGTCAAAATGGGAAATAAAGTTGTTCGTTGAAAAAAAAAAAAAAAAAAAAGAAAGAAAGAAAAAAGAAAAAGAAAAGAAAAAAAGGGGGGGAAAAAAAAGAAAGAAAAAAGCCCCAGTGGTGCAGTGTGAGATTCCACTGGGAGCTGGGCAGGAGTGGGGGGGATTCAGACAGGCAGCATCATGAGAGCTCCTGCCCAGCAATAGGCACAACGGCTCTGCCACCTTCTCTGCGTTGCAGGTGGAGTCTCTGTGGCTTTTTGGTCCCTCAAAGCACAGTGCCAGACAAAGTGATGGTGACACAGGCTGAGTGTGTCACCCCTTCAGTCTCCTGCCCTGCATCCAGCCACAGCTCCCACAGTTTTCCTGCCAGGAGCTCGTGTGCTGCCCCTCGGGCTGGTGCTGCCTCTCGGGCTGATCTCAGGAGGCCAGGTGGTGCTGAGGAGATGACTGTTTATCTGCAGTGACTGATGGGCCAGCGCATTCCTGGCACTGCCATCATCTGCTTCTCCTAAGGTCAGCCCTGATCAGCACTAACAAACACACACCAGCATTTTCAGGTGGCACTGGGAGGCAGCGAGGTGGGGTGGAGGTGGGATGGAGATGGGATGGAGGAGGGGGTGCAGGAGGCATTTGTTCCCAGCCATGCCTACTTTAAAACCTTGCTGGTTTGCATATCACCCACTGGCAGGAGCCACCACCCTCCAGCAGCAGCAGCACGGGGCTGGCAGAGCTGCTGCCACACTGGCACAGGTGGCACAGCCCTGTCAGGTGAGGAGCCACGTGCCCAGGGGTGACAAGTGGCATCTCAGCAGCGGTGAGGATGCCAGTGCTGGTGCCACCTGTGCCAGCCAAGCTGCCTGGCAGGAGCAGCTCGAGCCACACACCCCCATGTGCGTGAGCTCCCGTGGAAGGCCGGGCCACGGGAGCACCAGGGCTGGGCACAGATGCTGAAGATTAGAAAATGAAAAGCTGGGAGGTTTCTGCTGAAGACATTTTTCCGTTCACGAGGCCATGGGGTGGAG
>JAOEGS010020394.1:0-14734 GCA_025447755.1 Corythornis vintsioides
CGGCTCACCGCGATAGGGCAGGCGGAGCCGAGGCAGGCTGCGCCCCGCCGCCAGCAGCGCAGCCCCCAGCCAGCACACGCACACCGACACCCGCATCCCGCCGCCGCGCCCCGGACTGCCCCTAGCACCAAGCTTTTATGGGCCCCGCCGTCCGACCGCCCCCGGCACGCCCCGACCCGCCCCAGACTCGCCATCTACTACCAACCCCCCGCCAGCCCCCGGGGCGACGGGGATGTGCGGCGCGGGGCGGGTCGCGGAGTGCTCTACACACCCCAAAATCGTCGCACGCCACCAGCGATTTAGGCTTTGCTGCAGCAAGTAACCCTGCCAGCCCCTTGAGCTCATACCTGAAGATGGGGAGCGACGGGTCCCCCAGCCTTGATCTCCTGGGGGGTAGGACGGGGCACCAAGAATTGTTCCCGAGAAGGACACTAACCATGGGGTTATCTCCAAGCACCAGCAAGCACCCGGCTCGGTGGCCAGGCAGGCTAGGGATACCAGGTCGGTTGAGGGAAGACTGAGAGGAGCATTGAGTGTCACATGCAGCCTTGATGCACCCATGGGGTAAGGGACAGAGTAGTGGGGATGTCTGCCTGTGTGAAAGCCAAAGTGCCTGCTCATCGCATCCTGAGCAGAGACCCCGTCCAGCACATGGCACCCCATGGCACCCCCATGCCATCCTCCAGAGCTGCAGGGTCAGGGGACATGATCATGAGACATCAGAGCATCTACACTGGTTTCACACAGGCAGGCATCCCCTCTCACAAAAGCTTTGCATTTCCCCACCAGTGTTGGAAGCAGGGTAAGGATCTGAGGAGCTGGTGGCTTTTCACTCTTCTATGGCCATCAGCATCATCTCTGCTCCCAGCCTAGCATGGAGGCAACCTCATTAGCCTCAGCCTCTGAAGGCATGCAGCATCTTAATGAAATGAAGATTAATTAAAATTAATTAACATGAAGAACAGGAGAATGGGAGGCCCTGGCTCACCTCAATCTTTAGTAATGGAGCAGCTCTGCCATGCCCTCAACTAGAGTAAAACCACCCCAGTTTGGCTCAGTGAGCCCTCAGCTGGCTGGCATAGAGTGGTTCTGGGACAGATCCAGCAACCCTGGGTGCTACGGAAGAGCACAGTGCGGGTAGGGTAAGAGCCAGGAGGAGATGGTGCCATGGGCAGCTCTGGCAGATAAGCAGAGGCTGCCTGCCCAGACCCGCACACTGCCTGCTGAGACCTGAGGGTTTGGGGGAGCAGCACCACACAGGAGCTGATGGCAGGGAGGAAGCAGGATAAACAGCACTGCTGGCTGTTCCTGCTTCCCTTAGCACCCCGAGGCTGAAATGGAGCAGAGGTTCCTGGGAGCATCCCCACAGCCTGCCTTGGCAGAATCTGGCCTGCAGCACTGTCGCCTAGCCCAGCAAAAGCAGGGGAGTGGGGAGAACCCCTGCAGACTCCATGCTGAGGAAATCCATGGTGCTTGAGCTCCCCAAGATGCCATGGGCAGCACTGTGGATGGACAGACAGACCCTTCTGCTCCTGGCAATGCTTACCAATGAGATTTATTGACTTGCATGGGGAGGATGGGGAGGGCACTGGGCCTGGCTTCCCCAGCAAGCAGGCAGGGAGGCAGGACAAGACAGGCAGAGTGGGGCATTGGCCAGCCCCTTACCCTCCAGCCAACACAGCTGGAGGTGGCACAGGGACAATGAGGAGGCACTGCTGACACCAGGAAAGGCAGGAGACACCAGGCATGAGGCTCTGCTGTCACCTGGGCAAGGGGGACACAACTCCCAAGGGGGGTGGCTGGGACCCAGATTTCGAGGGCACAACCTTGGCACAGGTGCCACCATGGGGCCAGCCCTGAGCACAGTCAACATGGCATGATGCCAGCTGGGTCCCTAGCATGCTGGCACATGTCTGCTGTGCCCCCCCTCTCTGCCTGCTTTTTAGAGCCCTGCATCCTGCTGCTTGTCCCCATCTTGCCCCTTGTTGGGGCACTCAGCCCTCAGCAGGCAGCGGGGGCACCGATGCCAGGGCAGGCAGGAGGCGGGCGTAGATGTCAATGCCCCGCAGGAAGACTTGCTCATTGAGGAACTCATTGTGGTCATGGAGCAGCACTGGGGTGCGGTTCATGGGTGAGAAGCCGATAGCAGGGTGTCCTGCCTGAGGATGAGGACAGTACAAGGTGAGGCTGGACCTGCCATGGGAACTGGGTATACCCCCTCCTGCCCAGGCACAGCTCCCACTTGGGGCTGTAGGTCTCACCCAGGGTGAGGGACCCATGGGTAGGCTGGCATTGCACTCACCGCTCGGATGTAGCGGCTGTCAGTGGCAGCTGGGAAGATCTCAAGCTTGAGCTGTAGCTTCCTAAGAAGCAAGACTGTCAGCACAGGCTTGGGGCAGCCAGGTCCCCAGTCCTACTGCCACCCACAGGCAAAGAGACCAACATCGGGAAGGTCACTCCACCCTGCAGGACACTCAGTCCCATCCCTTTGTGAGGGGTGCAGGGAGATGTCCTGGCATGGACCATCTCTTCCCAACCCTGGTCATAACCCCAGAGACACTGAGGATCTACAGGCTCCCACAAGAGGATGTCACCACCAGGGTCCTGCCCTTCCTGGGGACACCACTTACATATCCCTGCAGACCCCGCTGAAGGCTTTCCACCATGGGTCTGACTCCTCAGTGGAGGTGATGTGCTGGTCCATGCATTTCTGAGGGAGGAAGAGGGCAGGTGAGGTGGGGGAAGGGACAAACACAATGTGTGCAGGTGGCCAAGCCCCCTCACCTGCTGAAACTCATAGGTGACACCGTCCCCAGCACCACGGCACCATGCAGCCACCTGCTCCTCAAAGGCCTGCAGCAGAAACCATAGGAGGGGTGTGGGCAAGGTACCTCCCAATCTACTCCCCTCCTGGGTGGGGTTGGCATGGTACCCACCTTCAGGTCCACAGTGGGTGGGATGCGGATGTCGAAGCCAGCCACCATCTCGGAGGGCACCACATTGAAGAAGACGCCCCCCTCCAGCATGGTCAGGTTGAGTGAGGTGACATCCCCTAGGGTCAGGCTTGAGTCAGACTTGAGCCTTGGGGGACACAAGGGAGAGTCACCTTCTGTCACCTGGGGAGAAGGGGAAGCGCTCTCCCAGCCCACCACCACCCCCGGGTGGGAAAACTGAGGCATTGGTCAGTGGTGCTGGAGCACAGCCTGGCTTGGGATCTCAGGTATCCCCTTCACAGACCAAACTGAAGCCACAGCCATCCTGCTGCCCATCTCCTACCTCTGCTTCTCACTCTCTCTGAAGGCCAAGAAGGAGGTGATGACTTTGTGCTGCAGGGGGAAGAGGAAGTGTGAGGACCAGCCGTGGGAGCAGGCACCTGGCAGCCCTAGGGCAGGAGGGGCTGTGCAAGGTGTACCACTTCTCTTACCATCTTCTCAGCTGCCGTGTTACTGATGAAGCGGGACCCATGCCCAGGGCTGCCCACACACTTTACTTTTACCCCTGTGGCATTGGAGAGGGAGGCATTGGGCAGCAAGCTCAGGGTGGCACCAGTGCCACATGCACCAGGCTGAGCTAGGGATGGGGCAGTGGGTTACTCACACCACGGGCTCTTCTCGCCATAGAAGACGCTGAAGGTGTCAGATGGACTGGCCAGGCCTGCAGTGGGCACAGATAGGGTCAGCAGGGTATGGGCATGCCATGATGTGCCCCCCTCTGCTTTGCCCTAGAAGCATGTTAGGGCACCATGCAGGTCACTGCTCAGAGGAAGGAACCCCCAAAGAGGTCCCTAAAATAAGTGCCAGATCCTGGTGCCCAGGGGGTGGTATCAACAAGAAAAGGCATGTGTGCCAAGAGGAGACACATCCCTGTGCCAACACTGCTGCCACTCACCCTCATCCAGGGCAAAGCCGACATTGAGTGCTCTGAACTCAGGGCGCTGCACAAACATCTCCATGCCCTTGTGTCCACCAAACTCCTCATCTGCAGGGGAGAGTCTAGAATGGGGGGGAAGAAACCAGAGCATCCCGCAGCCCACTAACTCCCAGTCCTCCTTCCACACTAGCTTGGGTGCCACTGATGGCAGCAGATGCCCTCAGACAAGGAAACCCCTCTAGCCTCAAGCTAGGGAAGCTCAGCATCTGGAGAGGCTGGCAGATGGGTGCCCAGCTGCCACACCACGGGGAACTCCAGAGCATCACCCAGCTGCCAGCCTTTCCTGTTCTCCTGGAAGGGAACACCCTGGGGACTCACCAGGCACAAAGGTGAGGTGGATGGTGCGAGCGAAACTCTTTCCCTCCGCCTTCAGCCTCCGGATGGCCTCGAGGTACCTGTGGAGAGAAGGTGGTACCTGGGCATCATAAAGGAGAGGGGCTAGTGTGCTCTGAGCCACCCCAGGGTGGCTCAATTAGTGGCACCCTCAGCTCCAGGCATCCTGGGGATGGTGGCATCCTGTCCTGCATCACTGAAGCATCCCCACTACTGTGCCCACCCAGTGGGCACAGAATCCTCCACTCACTGGATGGAGACACACTTCATGTCCTGGGCACCCCGGGCATAGATGTTGCCTTGAGAGTCCTTAACAGCCTCGAAGGGTGGGTAAGTCCAGTGCTCCTGAAAGGAACAGTGGCCGTGATGGCAGAGGGGCACAGCAGGCACCAGCTCCCATTGACCTACCAACACAGTCCTTCCCACCATGCCTGTCCCGCCCCTTTTCCTGTCCCTGCACCTCAAAGACAGGCACGACGTCAGTGTGGGAGTTGAGGAGGATGGAGCGCAGGCGGGGGTTCGTGCCCTGCCAGGTCAGGATCAGCACCACATGGCCCTGGCACACCTGTGAGGCAAGGACAGGATGTCACCAGGGTCCCATCTTGGGACAGAGGGGCTGGGACCAGCAGGGACAAAAATAATCAGCCTGGGAAAAGTTTCTTGATGCCACTCAGCAGGTCATCCCTTTCTGTGCTGGGAGAGGACAGGCAGTAGGATCAGAGAAGCCTAGTACCCCTAGAACCAGATGGAGCCTGGGCTGCAATTCAGATGGAGAAGTGGACATAAGCCCAATGTCATCCCCCAGTGCCCGGGAGTCCCCTGGCACATTCAGTGCCCATCAGGAGGGACACCTCCAGCCAATGTGACCCTGACATGTCCCTGGGTAATTATAGAACAGGCGGCTGCAAAGGTCAGCAGGGACCAGCTGGAAGACAGGCTTAAGGGAGGGCTCAGGTCAGGAGTGGATTACAGGGAGCAGGGGAACAGCCTGGTGACTAAGGACCTGGGCAAGGGTGGGTGGGTGTGTAGGTGGGTGGATGGATGGATGGATGGATGGACAGATAGACTGACTGGGGGCTGCTCCTCACTTTGCTCACCTCCACTTTCTGGCAGGCTAAGCCCAGGTCAGTGCCAATGTGCTCCAGAAACCGGACAGCCGCATCTGAGGAGGAGCAGGAATGCCAAGAGTTACATCTTGATCTCCATCCCTTCCCACTGAAACCCCCCAGGGACCCCAAGGTTCTGATGTTCCCAGGCCAAGGAAAGGGGTGACCAGAGAGGGCAAGTGATGAAGGTCCTGGCCACAAGAGGTGTCAGGGAGCAAGGACAGGAGTGGCTCATCAATGTCTCTTTGAGATGAGGGCTAGAAGAACAAGAAAAAAAAAAATAATTGAAGGGGGCGAGTTCAGGGGGGAACAGTCCTCTGTAGGAGTTTTGGGACCTCCTCACAAGAAAATCTCAATGTACATTAGTGAGAGGGTGAAAATCTTAACAGAAGTTCTGTGTGGGGTTCCCATAGCATCTGTCCTGAAGCCAAGGCAGCATGGAAAGGGGGTGATCCTGGAGGTAGAAGAATCTCTGGGTGCACTCAAGAAGTCTCTGGCCCAACCAAAGGTGCCAGCAGAGATAAAGTACAAAGGTGTTCACTCCTTAACAGTCAAAACAGCCCTGGCACAGGACTTGGGCACCCGGGTCCAAAGAGCAGAGCTGCAAAGCCTCATTGCTGGATCCCCATACAGCTCCCCACCCCCCTCAATCCTCACCATAGTCAGGTTTAGGATGGACAGTGTCAATCTTCAAGTACTCCCGGAAAAGCGTAACCGAGGGGTCCTCTGAGGGCCCCGTACTCTTCCCAGGCTTCCCGGGTGCCATGTCGGGGATAGGGGCTGTATAGCTCTGGAGGAAGAGCAGCAAGATGGTTAATCACCCACTGGTCCCTCCAAAGTCCGCCAGCAAGCAAGCTCAGTCGTCACAGAAACCAAGTAGAACAGGCCAAAGGTCTCCCTAGTGCAATTTCCTGGGATGCTGCCACCATGGGAGAAGACCCCCAACTTGGGAATGAGGACATGATGGGGTGTGCCATCCACACCCTCCTTTCATTCTTCCCCCAAAAAACATGTTCCTGCCCCAAATATGGTGTCAGGACAAGCTGTGATGCTCGGGTGAGGGATGAGATACAGAGAATGGCTAGCAGGGAGGAAAGAGGGGCAACAAGGTAGGGAAAGGCAGAAGAAGGGTGTATTGGGCAGGGGCACACAGCATTTGGGGTTAGTCAGCAGTTAGAAGACCAGGGACATGCTCCGGCAATGGGGGCAGGGAAGGCAGGATGCTGGTGTAAAAGGGGTGCAGGTAAAGAAAGGGGGACACTGCCTGCTTAGGGGGTGCAGGAGTGGTGAAGGCAAAGGCTCTGGGGGTGCAGGGAAATGAGGGTGTGGATGGGGACGGGATGGTGACAGAGGTGTTTGGGGGGGGGGGGCTGAGTGACAGCCTACTGGGTGTCTGAGGGGTGCTGGGCATCCAGAAGAGTGGGGGATGTGGGGTGCCTAGGAGCAGATGGGAGTGAGGCATGAGGGGTGAAGGGGAACACTGGGGGGGTATGGGAGTAAGGGGTGCAGGGAGACTGCAGTTAGAGGTGCAAAGGAGTGTGGGGGTACTGCGAATAGGGATACAAAGGGACACAGATGCAGTATAGGAGTACCATGGCTGGGGTGCAGGGAGGAGGACACAGGAGAGTGCTGGGGTCTGCAGTTGGGGTGCAGGAGCACAATGTATAAGAGTTGTGGGGAGTGCAGGGTACCGTGGGTAGGGATGCAAGAGTCTGCATGGGTTGGGGTGCAGCGGTTGCATTATCGGGGTACAGGGGTAGCATGGGCAAGAGGGCAGAGGGGTGCAGAGTACCGCGGTTAGGGGTGCGAGGGAGGTACAGACTACCATGGTAAGGGGGTGCAGGAGAGTACAGGAGGGGTGCAAGGCAGTGCAGAGGGCGCAGTCCTGTGGTTAAGGGTCCAAGGGGGTACGGAGGGGTGAGAGGAGTACGAAGGTGCAGGGGCAGGCCCCCGTGGGCCGCCGGGCGCTGCTGGCCCTCCCTCCTGCCCGGACCCCCGCCCGCCCCGGCCCTACCTCCGCGCCGCCGCCGCCGCCGCCTGCCAGGCCCGGCCCCCTTCGGCCCCGCTCGGCTTTGCTCCGCCCCGCTCCGCCCCGCAGCCGGCAGCGGGCAGGAGGTGAGCGGGGGCGGGTAGAGGAGGAGCTGGGGGGGCAGGCAAAGGGAAGGTGGGCAGGGGGAGGCAGATGGCATGGAGTGGGCTGGGGACAGGAGGGGTGGTCAGAGAGCCTGGGAAGGCCCGCGGCGCTTGGAAGCACACACACAAACCAGAGCATCAGCAGTTTATTTGCCTTCTGATGGACAACACCCTGTCTTGCCAACAAGGCACACCCTCAGTAGCACCCCCCCCCCCCCCCCCCCGTCACCCTGGAGACATCCCAAAAGGGAACAGCACCCCTCATGCCAGCCCCCCGGGGCCTCTCGATCCCTCAGGATGCCCTGGCCCCCATCTTCCCCTCAGCCTGGGATGATGTAACGCTACTTCAGCTGGCGCAGGAAGCCTAGCAGGGCCTGGTGGAAGTCCTCTGGCTTGTCCAGGTAGCAGGCATGGCCAGCATCTGGCACCACGGCCACACGGTGTCCAGGGAGCTGTCGGAGGTTCTGCAGGGCCTGGCGACCCAGGCTTGTGTCACGGTCACCGTACAGGATCTGGGTGGGAGTCTTGGTGAGGGGAGAAAGAAAACCAGAGCGGTGTCAGTGGGAGAAATGGCCGCCACGCTTCCCCTGGGCTGTGCCCACCTCCATCCATCACCATGGGCAACTGCTAGCCCAGAGAAATCAGGTGCCAGACCCACCATGGGTTGGGGGGGCACGAGGCCTCCTCACCCCAAAAACAGTGCCACCCTCCATGCTATCATACAGCTAGCTGGCCCATAAGGCTCACCAGCTTCCAAGGAACCCGCAGGAGCCCAACAACCCACCTCACCTGGACCAGCTGGTACTGCTCAGCAGTGTAGTCCTTGGTTCCCACAGGTGCAATGGGCACAAAGCCAGCCAGCCGGTCCCCCTGTGCCAGGAGGAAGGGCAGGGCAAAGCGGCCACTCATGGATGGGCTGATGAGAACAGGCCTCCACATGCCCAGCTCCTGGAGGACACGATCCAGGAAAGACACCCGTCCCTGCACTGTGGCCACTGTCTCTGCAGGGGGTGAATCCCCATATCCTGACACAGGGCAGAGAGCACAAGGTAGGTGCAAGGCTGGGGGGTTTGTGCAGCCTGCAGCAGTCTCTTCCACCGAGGCTCAGCTGGCTTAGCAAAAGAGGGTCACCAGATCAGGCACCAGGGGTCATACAGCCACACCAGCCTGGCCAAGCCAACCCCAGTCAAAGGGTTTGGGCAGCCACTGAGGTCAATGCCCTGAGGTGAAAAACAATCCCAGGCACACAGCCACAGGGACAACTGCTAGCTACCTGAAGAGGTCCAGAGCCCTCCCTCAAGGGGTCCAGAGCCCCACTGGGGCTGAGGTGAGGGACTGGAGCTGCCCAGCAGGATCAATGTAAGCACAGTGACATGGTCCTACCAGGCAGATCTATGGCGACTGCACGGTAGCCTTCTCCAGCAAGCAGCGCCAGCGTACCCAAGGCCTCCCACGTCTTGGAGGTGAACGAGTGGCCATGCAGGAAAAGGACATCAGGCCTGTGTCAGGGAAGACAGGATGGAGCTCAGGGAAAATGCCATGCCTGCATGCACAGGCTACTGAAGACTGATGCCCAAGGCCCATATCCCCATGCCTTTCACCGCAACAGCAAGCCAGGGAGCTGACCCACCTCCCGGGGCTTGCACTGCCACTGGCTGGGGGCCGTGCAGGAACCTCCCTGTAGAAGATGGGGGGCTCTCCAGCTGCCATTCCCATTCGTGTGGTGGTGTTGGCCACCCAATGGCCTCGCTTTCCCCAGTCAGGCCGGGCACCTGCCAAGTGCTGCTGGTGCTGGGTGGATGGGAGCAGGAGGTAGAGGAGGAGGGTGAGGAGCACCCCGAGGAGCAGAAGCCCCAGGCGGCTGCAGGCCAGCGGCATCTCCACTGCTCTGAAGAGGAAAATGGCAGCGAGAGGCTGGAAACCCCAAGCCCAAGAGCTGCAGGGGTGGGCAGGCCCCGGACCACGGTGCTCTCCTCAGCTCCGGCCCGGCTCGCACGCCCAGCTCGACCCCGGCTTCCTGAGCTGCCGCTGGCTCCGGCCGCCGGCCCCGCCGGCCCCACCGACCCCCAGCTCCAGGCGGGACATGCGGACCCCTAGCCCCGGCCCCCTACCCTCACTGCGCCGGGCCTGCAGCCCCGGGCTACGCCTGGCAGGGCTGCAGGCCCTGAGGGCTGTCAGCCGGGTACCTGCCCGCCGCACAGAGCTCGCCCGCACAGCCCCACCGGACTGGGGCCCAAGTCTCGGGAAAGAACGGCTGGGGCCGGGAGAGGAGCTCCGGCGAGTGGGGGTCGGCAGTGTCCGGCGGCGCTCGGCCAGGGCTCGGCAAATCTCGGCAAACGCTCGGCGGCGCTCGGTAGAGCTCGGCAAAGATCGGCTAAGGCTCGGCAAAGCTCGTCAGGGTTTCGTCAGAGCTTGGCTAAGGCTCGGTGGATCTCGACGGAGCTCGGCTCCGCTCGGCTCCGCTCGGCTCGGCGGCTGTTCCCGGGGCCGCCCCGGAGTGGCTGCGTTTCGCTGCGTGAGGCGTTGCCGTCGCTTCCTCCTCCTCCTCCTCCGCTGGCCTTTGGAGCCGTGGCGCGGCACCCCCAGCCCTGCGGTGCGACGGGGAGCGGGAGGCGAGCGGCGGCCGGTGCTGGGGGCGGAGGAACAGGTAAGAGCCTCCGTCACACAACCCACCAGGGAAACGGAGGCAGGGCGAGGCCCATGAGCTCGTCTGGTAAGAGGGAGCGGCCCCTACACTCCCGTGCCGTGGCCGGAGCCCACCTGTGTCCTCTGAAAGAGAGCGATGCCATTGTAACTCCGTCTTGCTGGTGCCAGCACCGCGGCCCTGCCT
This sequence comes from Corythornis vintsioides, assembly GCA_025447755.1. Taxonomy (NCBI): domain Eukaryota; kingdom Metazoa; phylum Chordata; class Aves; order Coraciiformes; family Alcedinidae; genus Corythornis; species Corythornis vintsioides. The sequence goes on from JAOEGS010020394.1 coordinate 10,333, forward strand.
GCCTTCCCACTGCCGCTGGGCCTCGACACAGGGACGCTGGCATTGCACTGGGGCGGACATTTCCACATAGGGCACGAGTCACTGTGTGCCCTGAGGCCCGTTTCCACCTATCAACCCCTCTAACAGCTCTGCAGACTACCCAGGCATGGCCACCACAAGGTTCACTGAGAGCACTGTCATGGTGGAAGGCCAAACCCTCTTCTATCGCCAAGCTGAGCCGGCCCATCAGGCACCAAAGCTGACGGTGCTGTTACTGCACGGCATTCGCTTCTCCTCTGAGACCTGGCTGCAGCTGCAGACACTTACCACACTGGCTGAAAACAGCTACCGAGCTGTGGCTATCGACCTGCCTGGTAAGGCGTGGTGGTGAGCAGAGTCCTGGAGTGAGGTGGGTGCTGGGGTAGCCGATGCAGCTGCCCAGGTTTGTAGTGCTGGGATGGCAAGCCCAGCATCCTGCTGTGCTGGCTTCTTCCAATTGTGAGGTGCTGCAGAGAGTGACAGAGAAACTTTTGTCTCCCGTGGCTCAGGGCTGGGGCGCTCAAAAGATGCTGTGGCCCCAGCACCCGTGGGCCAGCCAGTGTCGGGATCTTTCCTGAAAGCGGTTTCAGAAGCTCTGAGCCTGGGTCCGGCAGTGGTGGTCAGCCCGTCGCTCAGCGGCATGTACTCCCTGCCCTTCCTCTTCCAACACAACCATCTACTCAAGGCATACGTGCCAGTGGCACCCATCTGCACCGAGAAGTTCACAGCGGAGCAGTACGCCCAGATTGAAGTATGACCTTAAGGGAGGTCAGGGCATGGGGAGGGGATAGTGAGGAAGGGACCCTGGCACTGAGGTTTGGCAAAGAAAAGACCAAACAGGCCAGAAACTGTGTTGCTACTGGGAAAGGGGAGTGTTTGGTGAAGGAATGTGACTGGGGGGTAGGAGGAGGTAAACCAAGGGACGTTAGGAAACCCAGGAGTCTGAACCTCGTTTTCCCCTTGTGGTGAGTAGGCAAGAATGACAAGTGTCTCCCTCTGTATCCTGGTCCCAGGGCGTCCCCAGCCAGGAGGAGCGGGTGCTGGGGTGTCAATGAAAGGCTCACAGCGTATTCCTCTTGTGCAGACTCCCACGCTGATTGTGTACGGGGACCAGGACGTGGAACTGGGGCAGACCAGCCTGAAGAACCTGCAGCACCTCCCCAAGCACCAGGTGTTGGTGGTGCAGGGTGCTGGACATGCCTGCTACCTGGACAAGCCCAGCGAGTGGCACCACGAGCTCTTGACCTTCCTGCGGCAGCTGGAGTGAGCAGACCCTCTGTGTGGAGGGGTCCACAGGGCAGGGGAACATGGCCAGCTCACTCATCCTTCCACCCGTGCACGCACTCTTGCACCAACCCAACTGCTTTCCTGGCATCCCAGTCCAGCCATTCCATGCTGGGCCCACGCTGGCCAAGCCACTTTCCTTGGGACCAAATAAAACATGTTTGCAAATGACACTAAATTAGGTGGGAGTGTTGATCTGCATGAGGAGAAGGAGGCTCTACAGAGAGACTTGGACAGGTTGGATCAATGGACCAACATTAATGGGATGAGCTTCAACAAGACCAAGTGTCCAGTCCTGCACTTGGGCCACAACAACCCCATAGAAAGATACAGTCTTGGGAAGTGTGGCTGGAAAGCTGTCTGATGGAAAAGGACCTGGGGGTTTTAAATGACTAGAGGCTGAACATGAGCCACCTGTGTGCCCAGGTGGCCAAGAAAGCCAATGGCATCCTGGCTTGTATTAGAAACAGTGTGAGCAGCAGAAGTAGGGAGGTGACAGTCCCCCTGTACTGGGCACTGGTGAGGCCACACCTTGAGTATTGTTTCCAGTTTTGGGCACCTACAAGGGAGATCTCGAGGGGCTGGAGCAAGTGCAGAGGAGGCAACAAAGCTGGTGAAGGGCATGGAGAACAAATCTTATGAAAAGCAATTGAAGGAGCTGGGACTATTTGAGGAAGAAGAGGCTGAGGGGAGACCTCATCACTCTCTACAACTGCCTGAAAGGACATAGAGAGGTTGGTGGTGGTCTCTTCTCACAGTGATAGAACAAGAGGGAATGGATTCAAGCTGCAACAGGATAGGTTTAGACTGGGCATTAGGGAATTTTTTTTTCACTGAAAGAGTGGTCAGACACTGGAACAGGCTGCCCAGGGAGGTGGTTGAGTCGCCATCCCTGGATGTGTTTAAGGGTTGTTTGGATGTGGTTTTGAGGGACATGGTTTAGGGGTGAGCTTTGTAGAGTAGGTTTACTGGATGGACTTGATCCCAAAGGTCTTTTCCAACCTGAATGATTCTGTGATTCTCTGCCACCACTTTACTGCCATCTTCCTTCTGCTTTCCCACCTGCTCCCCTGATCCCACCTCCTTTGTGGACACTGTACTATGTACCTTTGGGGGTGACAGCAGGGGAGGTGCAGCCTCCAAGGGACTGGACATATATGCAGCATTGCCCTGTGGGGGTGTGAGTGCTGGCTGCAAGGCTGCTGGAGGCCACCCATCACCTCTGGTAGGATCCTCAGGAGCCTCAGAGGGTGCCCAGGGAGCACTGGGGCCATGTTCAGAAACAGGTAGAATCCCCAGGGTGATGACACCTGTGTCCCCAGCCTGCTGGCCACCTCTTCATCCTACTCTTCCTCTTCCCACCCCTCCTGGCACACACCCAAACCCAGGGTAATCCACAGGGGCTTAAAATGGAACTGTCAGGCTCCTGCCCAGCAACACCATCCCAGTGCACCGGGAAGGCAGGGGGGATTTACTGAAGTGGCTGCCATGAACAGATGGGGGTGGACAGGCAGGGAGACCTGACAGACATCTGGCCGGACAGACTGGGATACAAGCCCCCTGCCTGCCACCTGCCTTCCTTCCCACTTGGTGCTGCTGCACTGAGCACTTGGGGGCACAGATGGAGCCGGAGCCGGCAGCAGGGTGCCCCCGATCAATGCCCCTCCTTCCCCAAGCCTGCCTGGGCTTTAGCTGCTTACGCTAGGGCCCAGGAGGATTTAGCGGGGGAGGTGATGGCGGGGGGAGGGGAAGCCAGGGTGAGGAGACACTTGTCTGTGGGTGCAGGGTGCCCGTGGTGGTGCACTGCCAGGGCAGTGCCGGGGGTACAGGAGCTGGTCCCTGCCCTGGCAGTAAGGCAGGGGCCCTGTGTGGAGCATCCCTTGTCCCCCACCCAGTTTAGGTCCCCTGCTGCAGTCCTGCCCGCCCCTCTCCGCACCCTCCCCCGCGGGGTGCCTCCTGCCCCCCTCTCCCGGCCCTCCAGGCTCTGCCCCCTAGCAGCACTTCTGGGTGCCAGCGGGCCCTGGGGTGCCAGCCGCCCCGTCCCTGCCTGCTCTGGTGTCCTTGAGCCCTCGAGCCCTGCCAGCTGATCGGCTTCCAGGAAACAAAAAAAACCCACCACGCAATTACAAAGAGGGGCGATGTGTGAGCCAAGGGGGGGGCGGGGGGGCCAGGAATGTCCCCAGCGGTGGCAGATGGCCTTACCCAGGGTGCATTGTTCCTTTTAGTGTCTCTTATCCGCTGTAATAGGATCCCGGAGGGAGGGATGTGGGAGAGGGGAAGAGCGAGGGGGGCCCCGGCGTGGACCGGGGTGGGGGCCGGGGCTGCCAGCCTGGCCCTGGCCTGTCAAGCGGCTCATTGTTCCTGCCCCGGGTGTCACTGGGCGCCGCCGGGGACAATGTGGCACTGAGCGGGGTGGCCAGCAGCGGAGGGACGAAGCGCACGGAAAGGTACCCGCTGGACCCCGCTCCCCTAGGGGCCGGGGGCTCGGGGCGGCCGGGAGGGCGAGCGGAGAGAGGTTCCCCCTGGGCCGGGGTGGGGGCTTCCTCCTGCGCGTCTCCTCTCACCTCCCTTTGCCACCCGAAGGTGCCCCGAAGGACGGGCGGTGCCCTGCTTCGTGGCTGTTCTGACGCCAGCCGTGGCTCGGGGCTGGGGCAGGTGGCCTGTGCCCATCACCGGGGCCGCTGGCGCCCCTGCCAGCCTAGCTCACCTGGGGGAGAGCCCGCGCACCCCCGCACTGCCTGTGGTAGTGGGGCGACACTCGTGGCCCCGCCACCTCCCCCCTGCCGCACCGCCAGTCTCATCCTTCTTTCTACGGTGGGATCTTTTGTCCCCAGCGGGTCTCTGCTGCCGTTCATCTCTGGGGGGACAAGGGACCTGGGCAGGCTGACGGGAGGGGGGGTTACAGGGGGGTACCCCGCCCTGTTTCAGGCTCCCTTCTATCGCGAATGGGAATATTCCTTCTCAGCCTTTCCCCCTTTCTCCAGCTCCCAGTAACAGGGGGGTAAAAATGAGGCATCCACCCCCCCCCCCCCCCCCCAGCCTTGTCCTCGGGGACGGGGGGTGAACCAAGTCCCGCCCCCCCCCCCCCCCCCCCCTCAGC
>JAOEGS010020395.1:0-29776 GCA_025447755.1 Corythornis vintsioides
CTGGGAACAAAGCTGGCTGAAAAGTCAACTATCCTACTAGTTCCTGGTGTTTATGATTTATTATGTGGTAAAAAAAACTCCTCTTGTCTGATCACTCAGAACCTTTGTGCTACCAACCTATAGGGTCAGGGAGACATCTGTTAAAGTTTCTACAGCTCTGTGTGTATAGAAGGGAAATTCTGCTAGAGAACAGAAGTCAGGGCAGCTGAGCAAGGGGCAGTGTGAAATGCATACAGAAAATTGAGGTTTGAGATTCATGCTTCTCTGGGCCTCAGAACATCTGTATCTAGAAATGAAGTAATGTGTTGCTCTCCTGTAATAATCTCCTGTGCTGAAAGCAGCTCTGATTCACTGAGCTCTCTATCTGAAGCTGGAATGGTTCATGGGACCTCCAACTGAAATGCAAATCAGCAGCAGAGGTTTCTCTTCACACTTCTTGGAAGAGCTGACACAAATCTGGAAGATATAGTGCTGCTGGTGAGACATGCAAGCTCTTTGTTGTGCAGTGTGGCTAATCTGAATCACACCAACATGCAATTCCACAACCAAGTGGAATGTGTGCAGGATGCACAGCCTGGGATATTTTTTCACTGAAGATCTGGTGATCTTATGTAAAAACAAGTTATTTTTTCAGAGAAGGGAGAAAAAAGATGGAAGAGTGGAAGTGCCCTTTGCCAGGAAGGGACCAAGCAAACTAGCAGTTAATGAACACACCAGCTCCTAAAACTTCAGGGTGATTTGTGTTTTTTCTTGTTAATTTAAAAGCCTAATCCCTTCCTAAATATAGGTTTATTAAAACATTTAGCAAAAAATGTTTCATGATGATTAGTTTCACAGTGAGTAGAGGTAGCTGACTCATTTCCAGTTCTCTTTTTGTAATAATCAGGTTTTCCTTTCTGAATGTTCAAATAGTAAATTTTCCCATTTAAAAAATGCCTGGGTTTAAATTCTTCATCTTGAAACAACATTGCCCTGGGGTCTTCTGACCCACCAAATGATGCTGAGCATCCAAAAGAATGAAACACTCATTTGGTGTAACAACTAGGAAGTTGGTTTTTTTCTGAGTTTAAATATGGTGTTTTCCAGAATATGAATAATGAAAAAGAAGGGAGAAGAATTGACAGCTGTTCCTGTTCTCCTACTGGGAGAAGTTGAGGAGCAGTGGATGTTAGTGGGTTACTGAGGGGCTGATCTGAGGAGGAGGTGAACTCTGAACCCCTGACTGTAGCCATTTCAGTTCAACATAATTAACTGTATTTGTTAGTAGTTTTCTATTGAGACATTCTGGTGTGGTCAGTCTGTATTTGGCTTTTTGTTTCCAAGTGTGGTGCTTTGGCCATATGCTCAATGTTAACATATTTCATGTCTGCAGCAGAATATTTACATTAAGGGACGTGGAGCCAAGTTAAACTCAATTGCAACTTTATTACCTGGATTACACTATTATCAGCAAAAACCAGCTGTGATAATAGAATGATCTTGTCCTTTTTTTTCCCCCTCTTTTAATTTTCTAAACAGATCTGCCCTTGTTGGAAGTTGTTCTCTAATGACTGTTACACCCTAATGCAGCAGGGTAGAGGGTTCCAAGAGGTGCTCCACTCAGCCCTGAAACCCTGGAGAGAGGGTAGAAAGGGAAACACACCCAGGATTTTATTCCATACTCAATCCCTCATGTCAGAGAGCTGGAAAAGGCTCCATGCTTGCTTTGGCCAATGCAGGGTTTAGCTCTTAAATTAAGCAGGAGTTCTGGAAGAGAGATTTTACAGGTGAGGATCATCCCCTGGATGCACAACCATAGCAAATGCCTCATCAGGGTTCCACCTCTCAGGTCAGACTTGCCAAGACCAAGACTTACAGCTCTGCCTGTAGAACTGAACCAAGGGGAATTAATCCTGAGAGCAATGGCTAAGGGAGGGACAACCAGACTAAAGGCAGCAGGTTTGAGGAAGTGGTGACTGTGCAAGACCTGGCCTGAGAGCTTCACCATGGGTGTCTGTGCTGCAGCCAGGGGAAATGGCCTGTTGTGGTGTCCCAACAGGGACTGCAGGGCAGGCAGGAGGTCTCTGTGCTCACTTGGAAGCAGCACTGAGCAGGTTGTTGCCCTGTGGAGTCACAGCTACTGGAAGGATGGTGTGACCATCAACCTCAGAATCTGAATAAGCATTTTAGCCTTCAAAAAAAAAAAAACCCAAACCAACATCCTGACAACAGCCTCAAACTCTGGATGTTCATCATGCCAGTTTGGAAAGAGGATGAGAAAAGTCTTTCTTTTACAGTTCCCCTTTCCAGCTGAAAAAGAGAACCATCTGAGGAGCATAGAAAGGAGAAGTTCAACGGCACTTTTATGGTTGGTTTGTTGGCAAACAGTAGGCAACTTTTTTCTTCTCCTTTTTTTTTTTTTCCCCCTCTCCCCCTCTGAAGAGGTTAATTCTAGTTAGGGATGATCTTGGCTCTTAAACCATCTTGTGTTACTTTCCTGGTTGAGTGTCTTCTCAAGAAAGGCTCCTGTCTTCTGTCAGACACTGATCAAGAAGGTAAACAGCAGCTGGAGATGTCAGGAGGAAGGGAAGAACACTTCCCTGTTTGCAGAAACACCTGGTCATGCATTTACCTTGGGTTTCTGAATTTATGTGTTTGGTTTGTGGTTGGTTTATGGGGTTTTTTTTGCCTGTATTCAGTGACTTTGTCCAGTTCTGTGTACCAAGGTAGAACTGGCAATGAGGTTTTTTTTCCTTAAGGTGATCACATGTGGAAATTGGTTGGAAACCATAATTCAGGCAAATGAAAAGAAGCTCAAACCTTAAGAAAATATGTTTGGGCAGAGAGAGCTGCAGGAAGATGAAGGTAAAATGAAAACATTCACTCAAAGAAAGCAGGGAGTTTAAGTCTGAGCTGATTTTGCCCCTTCCCTGCCTGGCAGAAGGGGCCAAAAATAACCACAGAGCTTCTCCCCCTGTCTGGGCCATGGACAGGAAAGGGGAAATGGTTGCAGCTCTGCCCCGGGGCTGCTTTCCTGTAGCCTGCTGCTTCCTAGGGAGGGGTGCATGGAGATGGGAGCTGCTGCTGCTGCTGCTGCTTGGCCTCCACCCCCATGCAAGACTTAGGCTTGAACATCCTGAACTCTGCTTTCTTGATGTGGAAATGATACCCTGGCAAATGTTTTGTATTGGAGACTGACAGGAGGTGAGGGAAGAAGGAAGGTAAAATGAGGAGAAATTACAGATTGATCCAGTTTAGTTCCTGAGCTAAAGCCTCATGGCAGTCAGATGACTGAGCACAGCTGCATGGTCACATTATCCACATCCTCACTGGGTAGTTTGGTGGTTACTTCAGAAAGACAAGTCGGGGAAGGGGAAAGAGAGAGGCTGCTGGGGCCCATTGTCATGGAGCATGGGAGACTGGTGCTGTGCTTCATGCTGGGATGTGTGGAAACAGTGAAACACCTTTGGCATAGAGTCTGATGCAGTGGAAACCCAGGTTTAGAGGGCAAAGCAGCACATATAATTGTGCAGTTGAGTCCATGTTCAAAGGCTGCTAATTTCCACCTTCAGCATTGATTTATTTTTATCCCATGAAGCGAGGTCTGGTGCTGCTGGCAGCAGAGGGAGAAGCTCTGAGCTGCATGGGCAGTATTTACTGTCCCTGTTTCCTCCAGAAAAACAACTCTGGGTGGGTCTGGTTTTACTGTCTGTCTTTCTGCTAGCACAGCTTGGGAAATCTTCACCTGGGTGAGGAGAAGCCAGGGAGTTACTGTCCTCAGCCTGGTCAAAACTACAGTGCTGCTTCTGAAAGGAGCTGTGAGCCCACAGTGGAGTTACCTGGCTGGCATCAGAGCTGCTGGAGCTGACCTGCTGTTTGTATCCCCTGAACTCAGCCCAGCACTGAATGCCAAAATCAGGTAGAGGAGGGAAAAGCAGAGGAGGTTGATTGAGTTTTGTCACTGGAATTCTTTGGCTTCAACATACCAGAAAGGGATGGGAAAAGCACACGTGGCTGGCTGTGGCTGAATGTATTTAAACAGCTTTGCTTATTTCACAAGGCTGTTATGACATCCCTGCCTACTCTGCTATTTTTCATGAAAGACTGCTATGTTTTGGTAAAAAAGGAGTGAGATTCTATGGATTTGAGACTGAAGTTTTTCCTTATTTCTTAAAAAAAAAAATCATCAATCCCCCCAAAACACAAAAAAACCCTAAAATGAAAGGTTTGGGTTTTGTTTTTTTTTCATGAGGAGATTTTTGCAGTGTTCCAGCCAGGCAGCTGCTCTTTCAGCTGTTCCAGGTATTAAACAACAGCAAGAAAATCCTGCATTATGACCTGTCACAGGAAATAATCCTTTCTTGAGCATGGTGAACAGCTGGGTTCATTGCCTCTCCTGCACTAGTAATCCTCAACTTCTCAACTTGCTACCTGCACAATGGCTCGTAAACATTTTAAGCTAAGGGTGTAGAAAAAATGAAATAATGAAATTGCAGATGTTTTAATGCAGCCCTGGGATTCATAAATTCTAGAAGCTGCAGTGAGTTGCTGTTAGGAATGAATTAGGTGTTGGGAAGTGACCTACTTTGAAGATATTTTTTAAAGAAAGGAAAAATGTGCAATGCTTTTGACCTTTCTGCCCATTGCAATGGGAGTGACCACCTAATAACACCACTTCAATTTTGCTGCTTTTTTTTTTGGTGATAATAAAGAATGTTAGCTTTTCAGTGGTGTTACATAAATTATGCAAATCAAATTCCTACTAATAGCTTTTATTCTTTTCCAGACCCCATAAATCTGCAGTATAATTTGTTCTTTAGTAAACGGATGAGTGGAAATGCAACAATGACAAGGGTGGGCAGTCACTTAAAAATCCCAATGCCAAAAAAACCCCAGAGAACTGGTGCCTCTATAGCTGTTAAGAACTGGAATTGCTGTGTTTTCTGTGGTTATTGTCAATAAAGGGATCATTACCAATTAATTTCACTTAACTACCAGTGGAAGCAGCCCTGAATACATCTTACTCTGAGAATATCCTGCAGGCCTCCTTTACCTTGGCCACCAACATCTTTATTTCTGGCTGGAATCTGCTTAATGTGTAGATTAAAATCTGCCTTGCATGGTCAGCATAGTTGAAAGTGAGCAGCTTGCCTTCTGCCTTCTACATTGTCAACACAAGAATAACTGCACTCACAAATGAAAAGGCAGGAAATAATGTGTGTTACTCAAAGAACACAACTTTTTTTTTCACCACCTCTGAAAAGCACCAAAAGCTCAGGAAAAAAGCAGCCTACCCCAAAACTCCAGAAGCAGCTGTGATCTGTCAGTGCTGGGACAACTAACAATGGAATTTTGCTGTGTCCTGTCTAGAGACTTAGTTGAGATTGCTGCTGGGATTGAATTGGTGCTGCACTAGAGAAATAAAAGCACAGGGCCATACTTGGTGCCAGACCAGAAGCTCAGGGTGCTGCAGGAACGTTTAAATTGGGTATGTGGCAGTACAGAGATCTCTCCTCTCACATGTACAGCAGCCAAGCCCATTGCAGCTGGCTGATTGGGATGGGGGGTAATGTGAGGAGATGTGAAGACAGCAGGGTCATGGACACTTAAGAGAGTTGTGCTGTATACAGTGAGAGTAGTGGGATAGGTACACCCAAAAAAAGTGCATTTTTCCAGAGATGAGATGTTCTCCATGCCATCCTTGCACCCTTCCCTTTACTAGTATTTTCACACTAAGTTTTTATAAAGAAAATTAGGGTGTAAGAGGCTGAGACACCTTAAAGAACCAGCTAGTGAATACCAGCTCTTTGAAGATAAGCACAGTCTGTCTCAGAGGACTTGTTGATTATCCAGCAGCAATTGGATCTCATGCTCTGGTGGCTCAGGGATTTGACACCCCGTTGGCATTTGTTATTTAGGGTGTTTTCTGTAAACCAGCATGAGCTGGTTTATCCTGTTTAGAGACTAAGCTAGTTCTGCCATTTCCACATCTGAATCTAACCATTTCACTGCAGTGAATGCTTTCCTCATTTATCTCTGAACTCCTAACTGTGATCAGGGAAACAACAGCTCTGACCTCTGCCTTTGACACGAGGTTGGCAGTCCTTTCTTCATATAACATCCTGGATCCTGCCTTGGGTGGCTGCTTCTTGTTATCTTCAGAAATTACATCTTTTTTTTTTTTTTAGAAAGAATGGTGGTGCCTGAAGACCTTTGTTTCTCAGACTATGATCCTAAGTTGCTGCTCAGCCATAAATCCCAGGAAGGATGGAAAGTACTTCAACTGCCCCATGTGTCAGCAGATCAGCAACATGAGAGGAAATGGGCAAATCAAACCAGCAGAGAGACACAGTTTTGCCCTCAGTTTTTGTTGGGAAATTTTAGTAAGTGACAGGGCAACAAGAGTGGCCTTGGATATTGTTTAATTTCCTGAAGGGGCTTTGGTTCATTTATTTCTCAGTTGTGAAGCTTTTCACCTGGGCTCTGGTCTGATGGGTCTGGTTTTCTCAAAGAGACAGAGACTCTCCACCCCTCATCTGCAGGCAGAGCTGGTACACCTCCTGTCACAGCCAGCTTATCATCATCTAAGCTTAGAAACGACTTGATCCTAGTTTTTCACACTGAAATCCTGCTCTTGCTGTTCTCAGGGCTGAGCAGCATGGCCCATCCCTCTGTCCTGAGCCAGAGCAGCTGCTCTTCATGCTGTTCAATCCAGACAGCTTTCAAAGCCCTCTTCTAACACCCCAGCTCAGGAGTTAGTGTGTTCAGGTCTCCAGTTTCTGAGGAAATTCAGCCCTTCTGAAGCTGAACAGATGGATCTGAGTCTCAGCAAGTAGCCAGGGAGCTGTGTTTAATTCCCACATCCTGAATGAGTGCTCTAACCACTAAGGAAGGGCAAGGAAACTGCTGCTTCCTCTGGCCATGCTTGTGTAGTAAAGTTGTTGCCCTTCCTCATGAAAGCAAAGGGGTGGGCAGGGCAGAGCTCAACGTGCTCTGCTGCAGATGAAAGACTCTTTCCACTGAGCAACAGGAGACCTGAGCCCCTGGGAGAGGTGGGTGTAAGGTGGTCCTCTCTGCTCAGTGCTCCCTGGTGCTGCTGGAACCAGGTTATGATCTCCAAGGTCTCCAGCCTCAACAATGATCCTTGCAGGGGGAACTTGTTGCTTCTGCTGCAGAATCCAGAGGCTAAACCAGTGGAGAGCTTTTGTGTAGTTCTGCTGTGCCAAAAGCCCTCCAGTAGATGAATAGTTTATTCCTCAGGGAGCATTAACACCACAATGCTCCTGAAGTATGCTTACACTGAGAAAAAGTAGCAGTTGGTGCTGCTTTCTTCCCAAATCCTCCTCCCAGCAGTCAGCATATTAAATATACATTAACCCTCCCAAAAATTACATAATGCTGGCAGTTGAAAGGGAATTAGAGGAGCTGACATCAAGCCAGAGGCAGTGTCCCACCTGCACTGCAGGCTGCTGTCACAGCACCTGTCACTCATGATTTGCATCTGGGCGACCGTTTCTTTCCTGGAAAAACAACCAAAAAAAGGGCAAAAAAAAAAAGCAGGCTTCCTTCCAGCCTGCTGCCCTGATAAAGCTTATCAGTCACTGCAACAGTGAAGGCAGGGGGAGGGTGGCTCACAGCTCTTGCATCACTTGGCTCTCAGAAGCACAGATGACAGCTTTGGAAATCAGTTCCTTGCATCTCGTGGCACTTCTGCTGCTGCTGGGACATCTGCAGCATCTCTAAACCCTGCACTGATCTCTTTGGACTTCATTCCTCAGTGTCCCACCTGCATATGAAAGAAATGGTAAAATATTTGTGCAAGAGAAAAAAAAAATACCCAAACAAACCAGTTTCTCTAGAAAGCTCTGAGCTGCCTGGGGTGGTCTGACACTGTGCTGGTGGTCTGCACGTGAACTGAAGGATGAGGGCCAGCTCTCTCTTGAATAAGCAGCATGCTTAGCAGGAGAAATGAGAATAAAGCAGCTTGCCAACCAGCTGGTGAAACACAGGGGCATTTTCAAAGGCTGTTCTGGACTTCCAGCATCTACTCTGGTAGCACTGACCTCTGAAACTTCAGTAGATTGCATTCATTGCTTTGGGTGGTGCCTTCTCTCCTTCCAAGCTAAGGCCAAGCACAGAGGCAATAGTCATTTCAAGGTAATAATGTCTTTAGTTAAATAAAGCCAAGCTTCTGCCATTTATTTTTTGTAATGTAGCTCTAACCCATTTGTTTCACATGGTGGGTTTCTGTGTTTGCATCCCTGGGACTCTGCTGGGCCTGATGTGGGCTCATTAATAGATTATTTCCTTGTTAGCTGTAGGTAAAGCTTTGACCTAGAGCTGATGAGGGAAAAGAATTTCTGTAGCATTTTTTCTCTCTCATAATTAGTATAATTAAGCTGCTGTGCCCTAGACAGAAGTCTCAGACAGTCTGCTGTGGAGCCTCAGAAACTGTCTGGCCAGCAGGGCAGGGAGTTTGCTGTTGAGCAAGGAATGGCCTGGGCTGGAGTGACAGGGAAAAGCTGAATTACACTGAAAGTCACCAAACCAGCACACACAGAGTTCCCCTTCTCCCCACCCAGTAAATCCAATTAACTGGGAAGAATGCAAAAAACAGGTTCTGTCATTTCCACATTTTTTTCAGATCAGTTGGCATACCTTTGAGACAGAAACATTTAAGGGCACTGGATTAACATGTAGAGGTGGAAATCACATCAACCAGCTCTAGTTTTGAGGGACACTGCAGCTTTTCATTAACAGATTCACCTGCTCCCTATTGACTGGGAGTGATTGCAGCTGGGCAGAGTGGGTGGGACTGGGACTAATTAAGCCCTGGGGTGGGGGCTGCTCTCCACAGGCATAAATAGGGTTTCCCTTCCCAGCATTCCCTGGCTGGCCATGGGGGAAAGGTCAGTTGTTTCTGAAGGGTGGCTGTAAAACAAAGGCCAAGGAGGACAGAGTAGATCAGAGCAGCTTTAGGGGGAAGCAACAACCTAAGAAGGTGAGTCCAGATCAGTACCTTTGGTTTTCTTTGAGTTTCAGTGTGTTTTGTATGCAATTCTCTGTTTCTGAGGTCTCAAACCAGCCTCACTGAAGGCTCACTTTAAAAAGGATATGGCTAAGCCACTGATGTGTCTGGAAAATGTTGAGCAGCTTAAGTGGCAAAAAAATCTTGAAGCTTAAACCTTGAGCTGTATGTTGGAGGGCACCAAGCTGTGTTGTTGTCTCTTGTCCTTCCCACTATCTTTGCACCACAGAGTACATGTTGTTTTTGGTAATGTGGGGGTACAGCAAGTATAACTTTGTTCTTTTGGGCTCAGGAACACCCAAGTTCCAACCTCTGGCCTCTCAGCAGAGTCATCTGGTGAGGTGGGAACGGGTTGTTTTCATCCTTGTGAATTAATCCTCTGGCCTGAGTTGTAGTTGAAGTCTCTGTATCTGGCCAGGGAGGCTCTAGTGTTCACAGTCCCCTCCATGTGGTAAGTGCATGAGCAGCCCCTGAAAAAGAAGGAATACTGGTAGCATAAGTGTTAGGATGCTTTCTTGGGAACTAGGAGTTATAAACTTGGATCCTCCCCTGAACAAAAGGGGTTTAAGAGCTAATCTAGCACATCTCAGCTAAATGCCACACTAGGTTTGGTCTGAAGGAAATTACTCCTGAGGTGCTTACTTTTAATCAGAGCCTGCACATCAGGAGCCAGTGATGCTTAAACCCCTGAAGGCCCAGGCAGGCTGTAGGAGCATCTGCCAGGGATCTTGGGCTGTGCCACTTGTCTGCCCTTCCACCTTTCCTTGAGGTACCTGATAACTCCAGAGCTTACCCAAAGCCCAGGGACAATGGTAACACAGTCCCAAGCCTGGTGATCAGTTAGAATCTGCAGTGCTACCTGTGGAGCTGCTCAAAGTCCTTTTTGGGTTGTGTTCCTTGCTGTTGGGAATCAGCCCTGCCAGCAAAGAAGTCACTGAAACATGGGAGAACACTTTGTGTAATAGAGCAGCTGACAAGGGATGGTTGGTTTTTGTTTGCTTGTTTTCACTCTATGACTGTTAAAACCATTAAAAACTCATTAATGAAAAAAAAAATCCAGTTTAAAATTGCAAAAGCATTCTGGGTTGTGCTGCTGTGTCCTGTGGTGTAATCATCCATGTTCTTTCTGTGGTCCACATGTGATAATTTGGGAGAGTGCAGGGTGGCTGTAATCCTGTGTTCCTGGCTCCTTGCCTGGAGGTGTCCCATAAGCCAAACCAAAGCTGAGCTGTGATGTGGGGTGTGTCATGTGTTCTGGTTTGATGTGGCAGGGAATGAATGGGAGACTGTGATTAAGGCTCTTGTGATACCCTGGGAGAAAGTAAAAGGCTGGTGTGTGTAATTGGGGGAAACAGCAAAGGAATGTTGTGATGTATGGAGGAGTCCACTGCTCCTTTGAACTGCTCTCAGGCTGTGATTAAATGCTCTACAGCTAATGATTCTCTGATTTTTTAATAGAGCTTTGCCACCACTGCTTTGTTAGTGGAATAATTAACACATTTGGGAAGTAAATATGGAGCTGAGCACAAGAGCTTGAATGTCTAAACTTGGTTAGTGTCTTGGTGCCTGAGCAAACAGGTAAAAACCTCTTGTCAAGAGGAATGATGCCTTTAACCCTGGGTTACCCAAGAGAAACTTGAGACAGTAAGCAAAGGAGAAACTGCCAGCACCTGGAAAGGCTTCAGCTGGATTCTTACTGATTTGGACAGACTGAACTCCACCTAAGTGTCAGTTGGTTTATTACCTGCCCGTTACTGACTTTTCTCTCTGTTTACTTCTGCAACTAATGCTTTCTGTGCATTGCTGAGAAATCACTGTGCACATTTCTCCTCTGGAGCTTGCAAGGGGTTCCTTGGCAGCTGGAAACCTCTCTCTGCAGCTGAGGAGTGAAGTGTGGTAGTGGAGCTGCTCCAGCCAAGGCACAGCTCCCACTTGTGCTGGGTGAGGCTTGGGACTGCTAATTAGCAGTGGTTAATAGGCCACCTTTCAGTGGGGACCAGCCCAGTGTGAGCAAGGCTGGCCCAGGACAGGTGGAGGAACTGGGTGATCTTAACCTGTTTAGACAACACCTGAGAGTTTACTAACCACAGAAATCCACTTGCATGCTGGCTGTGTCCAGAAAGAGTCAGGTCGTTTTACAAGGTGTCTGTTTTGATTACAGAAGTGTTTGCTGCTTGTGAAAGAGACTGAAAAAGACCCAGACTGACTCTTTTCCAACGTGTGAAAACTCTGCTGTTCACTCCTGGAGTTTCCTTACCTCCTGGCTGCTTGCTACTGTAAAATGTATTGCTGCTTTTCTAGGCTTTCTGAATAGAATCTCATTTTATTAGCAATCCAGCCATCTTCTGGCCTAAGGGAATTAGGCCAACTACTTTCTCAATTTCAGGGTGCCTTAAAATGAGATATAAAACAGCACAGTTTGGGTGTCACTCCCATCTGAAGATATTTGAAGTGATTAGATTCCTTTGTTATTCACTGACTTGCTTTTGACAGTATCCAAACTGAGGGGCTTTCATGTTCCTAGTGGTGTGCTTCTCTTAAAAGGAAAAAGATTCTTTTTACAATGGTGGCTTCTGTAGGTAACTGCATCAAGGTGCTAAGAGAGAGGTAGAGAGGAAAAATAAAAAGCAAATAAAAGCCAATAAAAAAAGCAAATAAGCAAAGCAAAACTGCACAAGAGGAGATGAATACAGAGAGCCCATCAATATGGTTTCTGATTTTCTGGAAAGGCTTTGTGTTGTCTTGGTGCTCCCACATGGTGCCAGCTCTGGAAACTCTCCTGGCAGCCTCCATGGATTCCTCTGCCAGTCCTCTGGGATTGCTTCACACCCAGCCTGGTCCCTTGGCTCCCTGGGGAGCTCTCTGAGGCTGGTATTGCCTGTTCGTGGTTTGTGCTCAGGTCCCTCTGGAGCTGATGAGATGGAGGCCTGTGGTGTGAAGGAGAAATCAGCCTCAGAAATGACCCTCTGCCCTCAGCCTGACTTCCTGCAGCATTGCAACAGGCAACTGCCAACGCCTGTCCCTAGCAAGGAGGTGTTGCAATCTCTCCTCAGACTGTCCCTCCTCTCCTCCTTCCTCTGTGATGCCAGGATTCTGCTGGTTTTCACTATTGCTGGGTTTCTTGAAGGAGGAATTGAATGAGATGGAGCTTTCTCCCATTTCAAGCCAGTCTGTCCCACGTGGCTTGTTCACAAGTCCCCATTTTGTGTCGTGCTTTGGCAGCAGTGACAGGACAGTTTCTTGTTCAGTATGGCTTCTGTACAGCTTGGAGTAACAACTGTGGGGGGCCTGGCTGGACTTGTGCAGCAGTTCTGGGTGTTGTGCTCCTGCCAGCCAGGGTGAGCTCTGACACCACCTGGGTTGTTCTGCAGTGCTCTGCAGAAAGGCTGTGTTGTCTTGGCTCAAACTTTCCCACAAACCCTATGCCCAGTGTAATTTCAGTGCTTTATGACTCCCTGAACTGCCCTTTGGGAAGATGCTGTGGAGAGCTGAGCAGTTGTGAGGGCAGTTTGCATCTTGAGAGGGTCAGGGCATCACTGTCTCTAAAGGCTCTTGCTGTCTGAGCTCAGCCTGGGAAGGCAGGCTCTGAGAAGACTGCTTTTCATCAACCACCCCCCCAATCTGTCCTGCTTCTGTCCCAGGTTTTGCAGTTTACCACAGACTGTTGAGGGAGCAGAGCTGTATAAACAAGGTCTACCTTTGGAAATCTGTAACTGGAGGAAATAAACAAAGATGTTTTAATAACTCTGGAAATAGAGGTTACTTTAGGCTGATCTGCAGTTAGTCTGCACTCAACTCCTTCTCAAAGTGGCTCACTGAGTGTTGGGTGATTAATGTGAAACATGAAAAAGAAGCTGAAGTACCTGTCTCTATTCCAATGATCAAGTGGCTTTAAAAGGCTTCAAGCTGTGCACTCTGAAAACCTTGGAAGGCTCCAAGGGCTCCTAGTGTATTTCACCACATACTTTCTGTAGGCCAAAAGATGTTGCTTCATTCCTTCCCCTAAACCATAGTGATGGGGAGGTGGGTGGTGTTGGCTTTCCACATAGGCAAAGTTAAAGGAAGAGAATTTAAGGATTAAGCTGGTCCCTAAACATGGAACTTGCTGGCCAAGGAAACTAGAAGGATCATTGTGGAGTTGTGTGGCACTTCTCTAGCTGAAAGTTGGTTCTGGCCTGTGGGATTTTTATTTGTTGCTTCCTTGTAGCTGATGTGGTATGACTAGAATCAGAAAAATCACTTTGTATGGATTTGTACTGGAAAAAAAAGCTCTTCAGCTGATCTGCATCTCAGGGGGAAGGGGGGGTTGTGCTTTAAATTTTTTTTTTTCCAGTCGACAGCATCTTTCCCACGTCTTGATGATGCAAATAGGATTTTATAGGTCACAGGGAAAGATTTTATTGATCCTCTTATGGACAAATCAATGCAGGAGGCCCTGGCTGCCAATTCTGTGTTACCCTGTACACAGTGACAGCTTTGACTGCTCACCATTGTGGCTGAGAATACCTTGGGGTGCCCAATTACAGCAACAGTGAGAGGAAATTCAGAGGAGTAATTTTGGCTGCTTTCATTGCCTTTCTGTTGGCCTCTGAACAAGGGGCTGTTCCACTCCTTTCAGATTCACAGCAGCAAGAGCACTAATGGCAGCTCTCTGCAATTCTGACTTCTCCTGTCCTGAGATGGAATCGATGCTTTTCCTTCCACATTTAGTAAAACAATTTTGCATGCATGCTGAGCAGCTATTCTTGTCTCTACCTGCTTTCAGATGTGCTGGGATGGTTTTAGAGAAAGCAGTTGCTTTCATTCTTTCTCCCTTGCCCCCCCTTTTTAATAAACTGCAGATTGACAATGGCAAAAATCTCTAAAGGAGGGATTTTCAAGGCAAAGATGAGGAAAAGCCAAGTGTTTTAATAGGGCTGGAAGTTTAAAGCAGGAAAGAGTCAAGTTAAGCAGGAAAAATAGCAGCTGAGCTGTCCTGTTAGAGGGTATGTGGTTCAGATGCTGCTACCATAGCATTGAAACACTTAAATAATGTATTTATGGGTATACCATGGCCATCTGGTTGGGAGCAGACCCTTTAGCAAGGGTACAGTGGTGGAGAAACAGCCAGGGGCTTGTGTACCTTAAGCAGAGTTTAAATGCTGAGCTCAGTGTCTGCTCTGGCTCTTCCCTGTTATCACTGCTTGCCCCTGGGGTGGTGCATCTCCCAGATGTCTGTGAACAGCTGGATTGTGCTTTCATTCTTGCCTGGCACAGCTCAGAATGGGAGTCCCCCAGCATAGCTCCCAGGGAAGTGTGTGACCTGACCCCAAAACAAAGTGTTCCTCTAAATTCTGATCAAAGCAGGCTCATTGCTCAGGGGAACTGAGCTCCTTACAGCCCTGGTGCCTGGTTTGGCTGCTTTGAAAGCATAGCTGGGGGAGGAAAGCCTGCTAGGGAAGGTGAGGAGGAAGGCAGGGGTCAAGTGCTATCTCTGAGCACTGTCTTTTAATGTGCTGTTTAATATGAACATCACATCCATCAGCAGCAATGGAAACAGGCAGCAGAGCTCTCCCCTGCCATACTACAAAGTCAGGCTTCCCTTAGGCACAGTTCTGTCCTTCTGGCCCAGCAAATCTGCTGCTCTAATTTGGGTTAAGTGTTGGGAGGAGTCCCCTTCCTCCAGGAGGGGCTTGTGTTGGACCAGAGCCCTCCTGCTCTCCCCTGAAGGCCTGAATCTCTCCTGGCAGTGGCTGGGAAGTGGTGACTCTGCTTCTGCACAGAACCCAGCTGTGTTGGGGAAAAAGCCTCATGTGTAACATATCATCTCAACTGTAATTGATTGAGCAGAGCTAACCAAAGAAGCAAGAACTTTGCTCTGTCCCAGGAGCTGTTTGGGAATACCCAGTAGCAGCAGGGCCCCCAGGGGTCAAACAACAACTGCTCAGTCTGTGCTCTGGAGGCAAGCAGGAGGACTTCAAATATGCAGCCAATCTTTGGTTTATCAGCACAATCCAACCCACCCCAAAAAGAGGGCAGTGGCTTTTCCTAGTCCCTAAATCCTGCTGTGGAGATCTGTCTACAGAGAAACTGGACTGTGTAGCTGGTAACTATCAACTGCAGCAAACTACTTAGGATGAAAACTGCTGCTAAGGGTCCCAGCTAGTCCAGTGTCAGCTCCACCTGACTGTACAATTAGCTGTCTATTGGAATAGTTCAATAGTGACTTATTACAACTGCATGCAGAGAGCAGCAATGCTTGTTGGATTCTCAGGTGCTCTTCAGACTGAAGTTTTCTTTCCCTTTGCACTTAAATATGCATGTTTTGGGGTGTTTTTGAGGGGGGGATCTAAGTTTGTGTAAGTAAGCTGCCTGCCTTTCCCTAGGGAGCAGCTGCTGCTGTGCAGCAACAGTGAATGTGGTGGAGGAGGAGGAGGCAGCCCTGCTTTCTTCACCTACCAGGCACAGCTGCAGGAGCTCTGAAACCTCATAGCTACACTTGACCTGGTTTTCTTGACAAAAACACATCTGGTTTTCAGTTTGCTTTAACCTGGAAGCTTGAGCTAAGAATCCCGAGTTGGAAATCCTTCTGTAAAACACTGCTGGAGATGTTACCAAGACAGCAGATCTAAAGTGTTCCCTGTGTTCTCTTGGTAGCCCTGTGAGAGATTCACCTTTATCCTGGCAATCTGTGTGTTGTGGGAGCTACCAGACCCCCTTTTCCTCCTTGTACTGCTTTGGTTTGGCTGGTACCACCCAGCACCTCCTCAGTGTTGTGGTGTTTTGATACAGACAACACTGGATCTGCTGGTGTTTGTTGCCTGGGGTTTGGGACACGAGAAAGATGTGAGTGTTGTGTCCCTGCTTGCCCTGGAGCAGCTCACCTAAAGGTGCTGAGGAGCTTGGGGCAGGGTGGAAATGGGCTGCTCTTGTTTGCACCCTGTGGCTGAGACACTGGAGTGCTGTGGTGCAGAGGAGCATACTTTTTTTCATCCAAAGAGCTGGAAGAATAACCTGCAAACTGCAGCCAAATGTGTGGTGGCCCCTGGTAGGGAGAGTGTTAACAGCAGAGGGGAGATTTCCCAGGTTACTGATGAGAAGACTCTAAATTCTTGAAGAGCAGGCAAGACTGAGGTTTAAAATTTCTGCCTTATATGGCCCCTTCCAGTGTCCTGTCCTCCTGCCCTAGGAAGGCTGTGCAGATGCTGCAGAGCTTCAGCTACAGATCCAAGATGTGGAGTCTGGATCCTTTAAAGCAGGGCCTGAGCTGAAGGGCTGTCATGCAGAAGCAATGTACTGGGGGTGGTGGTGGAGGAGGGAACAGCTAATAGATGTTTTCCCTTTGCTTGACATCTGTCACCTCCCCCAACACCAGCCTTTCCTCTGTTTATAGCAAACCATTTGCTCCCATTAATTAGAACTGGATTCCTGCCATCAGAGCAGCTTTATGCCTGTACACATGTCAGCAGAGCCAGGACTGCCCAGGTGGGGTGCAGGGCAAGTCAGAGATGTGTTGCATCTGTTTGGGGAGGGATAGATGGGGAGGAAAAATTGCCACCTCCCTTTCCAGTGAGCCACATGAGCTACAACAGTAACTGGAGTGCAGACTGGGAGCCCCAGGCTGCCACTTTTCCTCCCCATCCCTTCTCAGAGCAGACTGCACTTTAAGCCAACCCCTCCAGCTCCATCTCTTTACCACAGTGGTGTGTGAAGGCTCACACAGGAGATGATAATGGTGCTGTCTTCTTTACAAATAGTCCCAATAGGGACAGAAAAAAGAAAAGGAAGGTGGTTCCCCCTGAAAATCCAGTGAAGTTCCAGTTGCTAATGCAGGGCAAGCTCAAAGGGAGCTGAGCCCCAGTCCCAAGCTGTTCCTGCCAGGCACTGGGCTGGCTTGGCTGCTGTGATTTAGGAGTGTGCAGCTGTGTTTCCATGCCATTGGAAGGAAATGTGCTTACCCTGGGATGGTTTTCCTTGTGTAAAAAACTAGGAAGACAACTGCCCTTGGCCAAGGAGAGTGTGTGTGTGTGAAGCAGGGTTGGCAGAGGGGTTTGAATTCCCAGTGAGCTGATAAAAACAGCCAGGAAAGACAAGTTTCTGCAAGACAGACTTAGAGTGCATTAAATAAATATAAATTTTATTAAAAACACCCACATCTCAGCGTTATCAGGAATGATATAATAATAAACAGCTTTCAAATAACCTGCATTACATTACAATACTTACAGTATTTATAACCATCCTCAGATTCTCTTTATAGACATACCAAACATTGCATGAAAATGAATGAATCTAAAGTAAAAAAAAAAAAACCAAAACAAAACATAAGCATAGAAAATGCACACAGAAGTTCATTACCTTAGTGTCAAACTGCTAAAGTTTCCTACACAAGTTAACCACTAGCTTTAGAAGTGAACTTCATACCACTGTGTGTCAATCAAGATGAAAAAAAAAAAACCCCAAAAATTCATTCAAGTAAAGTTGACACCACTCAGAAGCATCTTCAAGTATGGCTATAAGTCAACCTGATAATCCTATACAAGCAATTTCCCCTCTGCTTTGCCATCCTTTCCAACTGAGGCAGGGTTCTGTACACCAAAAATGACAGCCAGGTATTTACAAATCTGATTTTCCAGCTCAACCTCCTGCTGCCAGCAGTTTGGCAAATGACAGTGCATGGTGTATTCACCAGGCCTCTCTGGGGATTACATGATAACATAGGACTTAAAACCCATTAAAAACTAGCAAAACTCACCAAAAGATGATGGTTTATCATGATTTAATTCATCTGACATATCATCATTAATTCTTTTAAAGGCAAAACTTTTGTTTCAATGCAG
Source organism: Corythornis vintsioides (assembly GCA_025447755.1). NCBI lineage: Eukaryota > Metazoa > Chordata > Aves > Coraciiformes > Alcedinidae > Corythornis > Corythornis vintsioides. Next base: position 17,827 of record JAOEGS010020395.1, read on the forward strand.
TGGGTAAAGTCACAGAGTGAGAATGGAAAAAAAAAAAGCAAAAAAAAAAAACCAAAACTGCCATAATAAATATTTGACCATTAAACCCAAAGGCCTCCTTTGATTTACTCAAAGTTGTGATTCTGGTAGAAGAAATTTCTGTTGACCAAACTGAATCTTACAGTATATTGCACAAGATATAGCTGGGACATGGAGGTTGGGGTGTTTAGGGAAGCCCTTGTACAGACTGTACCTCTTTCTCTTTTATTCCTTACAGTATCCAAGAAGCCTTGTTTAGAGAGTGACTTGAACAACTCTGGCAAACAGCCACTTGCCAAACCCCTGCCTTGCCTTTTTCCCTTTGATCAGCTCAGTGCATTCTACTTTCTTTTTTATTTTTTTTTAAATTCGCTTGAAACAGGCAAAAAAAAAATAATCTAAATCTCTGAAACACTTTCATTACAATAAAAAGAGCTAAAGAATTTACAAAATTAGTTTTAGTTACATCAGTACATGTACAAGAAAAAGAAGGGATTCAAAAGAAAAGCATTAAATCCCTGGAAAAAAAAAACCAAAACAAAACAAAAAAACCCAACAAAAATAATATATTTAACCTACAACAGCTTTACATACACACAGGTGACACGTTGGCATAGGAGAACATGAGCTGAAATATCCCTGAATTTTTAGAACCAAAAAAAAAAGTTGAAGTTCAAGTTATACTTGCTAAAATGTCAAGTATTGAGAGTTTTTTTGTTTAGTTTTTTTTATTTGTTTTTTTCAAAGGCTATATGGGGGGGAAAAAGATGGTATACAATATATAAACTTTCACACTCAGTTCAATATCCTATTGCCAAGCTAGTGTTGAGGTATATGACAAGTAGGAACATCACTCAAACCTTTTAATGTATTTTTTTTAGCTCACATTATGATATATTTGTAGCAGGCTGAGTAGCACCATGATGTGAATTCAGCTCAAAACCCAAATATATATAGATTTAATATTTTTACAGTACTAAAATACTAAAGCATTGCGTTAAAAAAAGTTTTGTTTACAATTTAATTTACTATACAACTCTCCTGCTTTTATTTTTTTTTAATAGAAATTAACAATTTAAAACCACCACAGCAAGCCAGCTGCCTATTTTTATTTTATCTTTTTTTTTTTTTCTATTTAATCAACGGAATCACACAGAACTAACCCTGTTTCAGTCATCTTGTGTAGGCATCAGTCTGCTCAATCTTCCTGGAAAAGAGGACACTTGCACCAAGAAATGACTTACACCACAAAGTACATAATTATCCACACAAAAGCAACCTGCCATTCAGTATTTAACGAGCATACAGACCTTGGGAAGCAGCAGAAGCTCAAGCCTAGCTAGTTGGAGTCTGTTGCATGCTGCTAATTATTACCTGTGGTTAATAGAAAATCCTTTCCTTCAAACTGTACATATTTGAGCAATGAACTTGTCATCATAATAGTAGAAAACGGTTTTACAGTATAGCTGTGTGAGATGAGCACCAGAAAAACATGTGTTTTGTGTACTAAAGTATTCCCTTATATCCAGTAAGCCCCATTTTGACCATAACTGACTGTATTAAAAATGGATATGTAGCCCACTAGCAGATGCATGGCTAAAAGAAAAGTATTTAAAAGCTTTTTTTTTTTTAGTTTAAAAAAATTATCTTTGCATTTTAAAATCAAAGTAAACTCTTTTTTTTTCTTTTTTTTTTTTAATGTCTTAGTACCTTAGCATTGTTCAAGTTGCCAAGCTTAGGTAGACAAAGTGCTTTTGAAACACTATTTAAAAAAAAATATCTCTCTATATTTTATTGTCCTTTTTCAGGACTTGACTGGATGAGTAAAATCCAGAGGTCTTTGTAATTCCCATATGTTAAAAAGTAAGCTTATTTTAACACCAGGTAAATTCAATACACACATGAATGAAAAGGTCCTCCCTGTCGTTGAAGAACATTTGACTCTACATCATTGACACTGTTATAAAGGCATTAACTGACTGTGAAAATAAAGACACCATTCTTAGATAGCACCATGGGTTTAGAATATCCAAACAAATTCAGTGTTTTGCTGTCTATTCGTTACGTTTTATACTTATCTACCGTGTTAAATAAAATGACTACTAAGATTACAGTAAAAACTGCATGTTAAAAAGCCAGAATTCCAGTATTTCAGTACGTCGTAGATTCAGCACCAGATGTTTTAAGATTCCTGCAGTTGTAATACTACAGTGTTATTTTTTTTTAGGGTTATTTTTTTGCTCCTGTTCCATGACTAGGCAAACTCGATGACATTAAAAGTGGCCACAGAAGTGCAAAACCAAGAAAAAAACAAAAGAAAACAAAAAAACCCAAAATCCATTTGCAGATTCTCTCTTTCCTTAACGGAGCCAGCGTTTTCCACTGCCAAACACTTTGTGTGGTGTTTTGTTGTTGCATAGGATGCTTTGGTCTCGTTCCCTACGTGCCATCTGTGACCACTTTCCCCAGCAGTGGGAAACAAGCAGGTGAGATCAGCTCTCTGCTGGTGTGCTGAGGCTCTTTCCCCTGACCAGTCGTTTGAAAACACTGGTGTTTTCCCTCCTCCGCCCGCCCTGCGCAGGCGTTTCGTTGTCAGCTGAGGTAAGGGCGACGCGGCGCTGTCAGATGTAGCGGTTGTAGGGCCCTGTCACCCGGGTGAAGGCGTAGGGAGCGGTGGTGACGGTGGAGTCGGTGGTGAGCGACAGCGTCCGCTGGGCCAGGGAGCGGATGAAGCGCACGTAGCTCGGCTCCGACGCCTCCTGGGGCTCGGCCGCTTCCCGCTTGCCTTTTCTGCCAGAGGATTTCTGAGGCACGTGGTCCGGGCCGTACTTCTCGCACTCCTCCTCCTTCTCCCGGGCCTTCTCGGCCATCTTGGCCTCCCACAGAGCCAGCCCGTGCTTCGGCTCGTTCATGCTCTTGTGCTGGTAGAAAACGAGGGATATCCTGGTGGGGTGGTTCCTGTTGGGGTTTTTTAAAGGAGTGGTGGCGTGGAGCTCGCGCTTGGCGCACTCGATCAGGATGGACCCGTGCGACGGAGCGACCGCCACCCCTCCGATGTCTGGATCCAGAAAGCTCTGCTCGCTGTCCGACCAGACCTCCTCGGGATCCTCGGCCTTCTCCGCGTTCAGCGCCTCGGCTTTGTCCAACCCCCCCTGGGGAGTTGTCCTGTCGTGGTTCTGCCCCGGCACCATGGCGGGCAGCCCGTTCACCGCGTGCGGCGGCGCCTCGCTCTCCTTGTGCTGGAGGTGCAGTGAAGCGGCAGGACCGCCGAACACGTTGGGAGCAGAATGGTAGTCGTGTGCTAAGTGTGGAGGGGGTTGCATGTGGGGGTGCTCGCTGGGTTTCCCCATGGAGGTGTAATCTAGGCCTGGATTACTCAGGTTAGATTTTAACCTTGAGGTGACCTCCATGAAATGGCCATCGGCATCGTGGGTGGAGTAAGAGGAAAAAGACCCCACGTGGTGTACGCTCGGTCGGAGGGCGCAGTGATTGAAGGAGTCTACCTGCATGTTTTGGTTTCCATAATTCAAGTATTTGGGACTAAAACTCTGGTTATTCCCAAACCTATGCTGGTATAATGTTTGGATGGGCGGCAGACTGAGTTTAGCCATGTGGTCTTGGCTCTGGCAACTGTACAAGTCCACGTGCTGATGCTGGGAAGGGTAGGATCCCAAGTAGGAGGGGCAGTTGTCCATGGGGATGTTTCCGTTGCATTGGTATGGTGGATATTGGTTATTTTGACTTAATGATCCTGAATAAGGGTTCATGGGACTGGAAGAATTCAAATAAGACCCCGCAGGCTGTGATGAGGTTGGGTAGAGGTTCATGGGACTGGAGCCTCCGTAAGGATCTGAAGTGTATGGAGAGCTTGGATAAGTGTTGGCTGGATTAGACAACCTTACATAGAGATTTGCAGAACCTGAACCCGGGTAGGAGTTAACAGGATTGGCCTGAGGGTTGTTGGGGACAGTGCGCTGTGGGTGTTGCTGCTGTTGGTGTGTGGTCGGCCCTGAAAGACGTAAAAGATCTGTGGAGGTGAAAAGAAGAGAGAAAAAAGCACACAAAAAAACCAAGCTTTTTTAAAAAAACCAAACAAATGAGAGATTTTTTAGACTTTTCACAGCACATATCTGTGCACTTTCTAAGTGTGTCTTCTGATGCACAGTCAGAGGTTCCCTTTCTCGTGTCTCGAATGCCATCCTGTAAGAAGCTGAATAAATACTGAAGCAACTGATCCTGTTCTGGCACGTGTCCAGTGGGATCAGATGCTGGTGGCAGTGGGGAAAAGGAGAACTCTGCAATCTGTTCAGAGTCACATGCACAAAATCCAAAGAGTTGAATCATCATTTAAGTAGCCTGTGAAATGGAGCATCAAAGTGCTCCAAACAGCCGTGCACAAGGTGACCTTCTTTTCCCCAAGAATAAATAATTCTTCTCATCTATATTAATAGAACTGTCTCAAAAAGTCCTTAGCTTTCTGTTAAAAAATGACAGTGACATTCACTGCTAGAACAGTTGGGTAGAAGTGAGATCAGCTGAAGCCATTAAGAGCTAAGCCATCATTCATTAAAGGAAAATGGCATCATTGAATGGTTACAACCCTGGCCTGGGTCCTGGGACAGCTGACTTCTACTCCTAGGTATTTTGGTGACCTTCTGGGTGGCCTTGGATGCAGTGACCTTGGATGTAGTGCTTTTTTCCCCTCTCTGCTGTAATAGTAAGTCATGATGAACTCCTTTGCTTGGGACTCTTAAATCTCCTGATGAAAACTGCCAGGAATTAAGTGGAATTTTAAACTCTTACTCCACTGGATAAAAACTTGCTCTGCTTTTATTCTTGAAGCAGAGTATAAATAGCAGTGAAGAGGTTAGGCTTGAAACCCCTCAAATTAGGAGGCTCTCTGTTAACAGGGAGTGATGTGTAGGTGATTCTTTCCTTGGCAGCAGCATCACACTTCTCATCGTGGCTTCTAGCCCTATTAGCCTTTTAAAGGTACTTCAGAACATTATGGGATGGCAAGCAGTTTGCAGAAGCACCAGCTGTCTACAGGTGTCAACTCCCCAACAATAAAGGGTTTCTCATACAACTTCTTCCAGAGTTGACCACAATCTGACACTCTAGTATTTATAAATACACAACATTAATATTTCCTTTCAAGAATTCTCTTTCATTTTTGCTTTAAAACATTCCTGGGCTGAGAATAAGGTTTTCCTTGACCCCCTGGATTCCGGGGAGCTTCCCACTGTGGCCAAAGCTCATGATCCACGTGTTTACCTGCCAGCTGCTTGGCGTGACCCGCCGCCTCGGCGTTGCCCTGCTTGCTGCGTGCAGCAGCCGCCTTCTCTCGGTCAGCTTTGCTGGCCCCGTTCTCCAGGGAGGAAAGCTTCTCCGCAGCCGCTTTCTTGGCCTCCAGCTTCCTCTGCCGACACGTCTTCACGGGCTCTGCTAGCATCCTCACCTTCCTCCGGAAGGAGGTCAGCACCTGGATGCTGCCATTCCTCTTCTTCTCCTCCTGCCCCTCGGCGCTGCCAAACTCGTCCACCTCGGAGACTTTGTACAAGGGGAGCACGTGGAGCTGCTCGTCCTCCGGCGTTTGGCCGATCCCCCGATTGTCTTCTCTCGTCAGCGTGCAAACCTGTGAAAACATGGTAGAGTGACCCAGAGCAGCCTGGGGAGATGGGAAGCCTTGGCTGCTGCCCCTGATGGAAACAGGTGTGGGTGTCTGCTCCTTGTACTGAAAGGAGCGGTGTAGCTGGGGGTCACCCTAACACAAAATCAACTGTCAGAGATAAAACAGTGGATCCTGGGACTTTGGAGGCACCTGAAGGGTTTTTTTCCCAACTCTACATAATCAAGCTACCTGTTAGAGGCAATGTGCCATGTAAGATGCAGCCACTGCACTTCACACCCCTCACCAGGGCAGCCTCCAGGGTTGTGCAAAGGCTCCAGACGCTATACTGCTCACGGTAAGGTGTGAGGAGCTCACTGTTGGGTTGTGCAGCACACTCATTGTGTCAGCTCCAGCTAAAACAGGTATGGGGAGGGAAAAGATGCTGATAGAGACATACTCTGCACATCAGCCAGTTTGGGGAAGAAAGCTTGGCTAGAAATATATATTGTATTGGTTGTGGTGAGCTTGTCAGTTAAATCAGACCCTGGAAAGAGGAAAAATTTAGTTGATACTAAAAATGTGTGTATTTTTTGTTTGTAATAAGAGCTGCACTGTGAATCTAGGGAGTTGCTTCAGATCCCAACTATGATGATTGCTCAGTGCTGAAGATTATTCGTTCTCACATTTACCCCATCTGTATTGTCAGAGACAAAGCAGCAAGGGAATGGAAATAATCCAACAGATACTGAAAACCAGCTCACATTTTTGTTATCTTCTACAGGACCTTTGCTGTCTGTATATGGTTAGAAAAAATGAAGGGGGTGTGTTTGAGGGTGTTTTTGGTTTCCATTTGATATATTACTAGAAGAGAGAATCTGAAGTTGGTAGGAAAAAGAAGTGCTTCAAGAGGACAAACTATTTTGTTCCTGGAACACTGAAACAGGCACTTTGACCCTGCTGGGACCTTCAATCCATTGTCTCCATGGTTTGTCTTTTACTAGTTCTATATCAGACCTTTAATACATTCATTTGAATGAAACTATAATATAGTTCTATATTATAGATTATATTCTATATATGTGGATGAAACTATATTAGACCTTGAACACCCCATCAGTCTTGCTCATTTGAAGGAAACATTGCACAGGGGGGTCATAAATTAGCTCAGTTGCTGCTGCTTTTCTTGGACAATCTGCGCTGTGCGAGTACAACTGAAAGCAGAGGGGAGATGGTGGAGCTGGCAGGGGAGGCCGGGCACATCAGACTTACCAGCGTGCTCCCATTCTGCATGTTGTGCAAGTCCCTGTGGGCATGGGCACAGAAGTCCAGGCAGGCAGTGACCCCCGAGAACGGGCGCCCTTCCTTCAAGCCCAGGCGGCACTCGGGCGCTCGGTGCTCGTACTCGATCTGCAAGGAACAGGACAAGTGGCATCAGTTGGCACCACGTGAGCAAATCCAGCCATTTGAGGGCACTTTTGGATCCACCAATCCTGGCTCTTTGGCTGCCCATCACCCTCTGGTGTGATGGGGAAACTGGCCACTGATTTTTTTTAGGGCGTTATTTGTGGCTGTTGGTTTTACGTGGGAAATGCAGTGGCTGCACTGTGAGAGTGATATGTTTGTGTAGACTGGAAATACACCAAGCTTTGAAGGGAAAATGGCTTTAGAAAACTGACCTCAGAATGACTTCATGAAAAATAATAATTTGCTTTTTGATTTGTAAGATGTTGGCACATTAAATGTATATTTCATCAGCTGAAGTGCAGCTCTGATCCCTGCCCAAGCAGAGGTAGTTCAATCCAGACAGTGCTTTCTACCTGTGCACTCATAAGGATTGAAAGAGTTGATAATGCAACAATAAACCTGGCACAAAAAGAAGGGATTTTGTAATGGAAGATCAGGGCTTAGACAAATGGTGGGTTGCTGTTTTGTTTTGAAAATGAAAAATGAAACCACATTTTAAAACAGCTCACTGAAATTTCTGAGCCTTTCATGGGAATGAAGAAAACAATCTGCAATTAATGGAACTTAATGAATCCCATTGTAAGTTAGGGTGCAATTAGAAGATTTGGGAAGTCTTGGTCCAAGATGACTAAAAAGATACTTGGGTTGCTCACAGACTTAAATTTGGAATATTTACTTCCCTGGAATCTGAAAAACAGAACAAAACTTAAACCATGAAAGATTTTTTTGACTTAAACAAGAATGAAACAATAACCGGACTATAATTGTCTGATTGAAGTGCACTGCTGCAACTGTTCCCTGAGATCTTCTGTTGGGTCCAGCTGGAAAAACAAACCCTTCTCAATACCAAATTTCAATCCAGACTTGGATTAGATTGGATCTGAGAATTTGGAGTTCCTGTCAGGATTCAGAGGGGGATTGCTTTTAGAACTTTTTGAGTTTAGAACCTTTTCTAGTACCATATAAATTAGGCCTTGGTCATGGGACTGGCAGTAGCTTGGTGAGGGTTCCCCCACAAACAGGAGGTCTGCACTCAACCCCTGCACCAGGCCCAGCTACACACCCTCCTGATTGCTGAAGGTAAACACTGACACTTGTCAAAACAGGTTTTTGCAAGAAGTGTTGGGCAGGAGCATGGTTACACAGAGAAAAGTTCTTTTCCTAGAAAAAACAGCCCAAGCAAAGAGCCATTTTATTGTTCACCACCCCTCAATTTACTCTTCCTTTCTTCTCTTGCAGAATGCATCTCAGATATTTGGACAGATAACCACAGCTCTCAGATGTTTGGACAGATAACCACAGCTGGTGGGCACGTGGCCACAGATTCCTCCAGAATGAGTCTCCAAGATTCTCTGATCAGGTAAGTCAGTCTGGAGAAGCCTCTCCTGAATTTGCTCACCTTGTCTAGGTGCTACTCAGTGCACAGCGAAGGAGGGAGTTTTATGGCAAGTGGAAATGGAGAGTTTGGGGGTGTTTAGTGGTGAACTCCTGTCTCGTGCTGGTTGCTGCAGTAGAATGCTGTCAGCAGGACAAAGATGTCAGTCTGCAGTGCTGGTGGAAGTTTGGAGACCAGGTTGTGATTGAATGATAGCAAACCCCAGGGATGGAAACGAGGGCCAAGAGCTGTGTGTTTGCAAGGGGCATGTTGGAAAATGCTGATGCAAATATCTGGAAGACATTTGGTAGGGGAGTGTAAATGAGACACAGCCACACTGGAAACCCCATCAGAGCTTTGAATGTGCTGCTAACTGCACAGAAAATGTGTTTAAATCCCCTTGTGTAAGAAGGCTGGTGCAAGCCTCACGTGCATGGGCAGGGCTGAGTGTGTTCAGATATGAAACTTCCCTTTAAAAGCATGTGTGGAATGGCTATTTTGGTGACAAAAACAAATGAGTTTGCCACTTGAGAGAGCAGAACTGAAACTGTGGTGTCAGGCCTGGAGTGCAGTATGGTGTGCTGCCTGCTGGCACCATCTCACACCATCTCTGTGGCTGTTTTGCTGGATTTTCAACCCAGGAACTTGTGTTGTAGAGCTGAGGAGTGCTGCTGAGTGGTTAGTAGCTGCATTGTTTGATGTAGGTGAAAAGGTCACTTCCATTTAATGGACCAAATTCTGCTAGTTCTACTTGTGAAAGCATTTTTAAGTGGAACTGCTCACTTTCATTTGTCTTTACTCTGCTGTCAAAGGAATGCTGGCACAAATTGTACCCCATGGTTTGGCAAAAGGCTGAAGCATTGGGAAGTGTGGTAAAAATGAGGGTTTTTTGCATGACTGTTCCAATTCCTTTTTTTCCCCAGCATACCTGGTTGTTATATGCATCAGGTGCAAGCTTCTTGTAGGTGGGTGCCATCAGGGTTGACAGGTTCTGCAAATTGGATTCTAGTTTTTCTTCCTGTTAGGAGATGAAATGGAGTTCAGTGACAGTTCCATACAGGATCTAAGAAGTTAGGGCTTGTACACAATTATGGTTACACTGCTAGTTGTGTAAAGGCCTACACTTATTCCTCAGACAATAACTGATATGAATCTCCTTTTAATTGCATTGTTTCACAGCCTTTAAAGCAATAAAGTGGTAGTGAAGTGTGACCCTTGCAGGAGGACATCACATACTATAATATTAATTTAATTTATATTAAGAAGAATCCCATTCTTCACCATAGAGATGACTTTAGGTCCAAGCATGATGATCATCATTATTGGAGTTTTGAGAGACTAATGTCCCAAATTCAAAACCTTGCTTATATGAGGCCTTTATTTTTAATTTCAAATACCAGTGGCTTACTGGAATACTTGTTTTTAAGAGTTTGTGTATTTTAGGAGTGTGTGCTGCTGAAACTTGGAGCTTTATATGGCCTGTAAGTTACCATTTGTAACCATTCTAGTTTCTGCTGCTCCTGTTTGTGTTGTGTATGAGCTTGTGCCTGTGCTATGGGACACAGCCCCTGGTCTGGCTGCATGCTTTGGCTGCCCCTGACTTGGTGTGGGAAAAAGGCTGGAAGGTAAAATCATCTTCCCTGCCCAGCTCTGGCTTCCATGGGAAATAAACCCAAGAATGCAAGTTGGAAGAGTGCCATGGTGGGCTCTGGCCAGGTATCCAGCTTAGAAAATGTAGGGATTTCAGGATTGCAGGCTATGATAAAGAAGGTTTTGTGGCAGAGTGATTGAAGGAGAGCTGTTTGTAATTCTTGGAGGTGTAGAAGAGCCAGTGAGGAGGAAAAACCTGTATGTGAATCTGACCAGTGTGCTAATCCATAGGGTGCAGAAGTACCTGGCTTTCTGATGCTGTGAAAGAAATGCTTGGAGCTGTGTAAGACCCCAGAATACAGTGCCAGCTGGGCACCTAGGCATCACTACACAAGCAAGGGGCTAAATTTGCCTGGGCTTGCCAAAACCTGGGCCACTGAGGCCTCCCAGACACATGACTGGCTGGAGGTGTCCAGGAGCTGCTGCAGTCATAACTTCAAAGGTCTCTTGTGTTCAGGCTAAGGTCATATCTTATTTTCTCATTACTCTGCTTTGCTTTAACCAGTTGCCAGTTTGCTGTACCAGAGCCCAGTCTGGAAACATTCAGTGGGACTGGTCTGTGAGCAGAATGAACCTTCCTAGCCTCTTCCTATTGTCATCTCAGAGTTTCATCATGCTTGTCTCCGTGCAGTCTGCTCTGGTTCCCAGTTGCAGTGTTATGTGCCTTCAGCTGGTGAGCTTTCCACTCAGTCACTGGGGAATGCCTGAGTCTAGGCCCCATGCAGCCAGTTATTCAGGCCATGCCCTCTCCTCCAATTGTGAAAGCCTGCAGACGTGGTTTCTAGTCTCAGGGCTTTTCCCAGCTGTCAGAATTTGGACAGGCCATTCAGCTGGCTCAGTGACTGGAATCAATCAGTTTTGACTGGCAGCTATTTAATTGCCCTACATGTAAGCCATGCAGGCAGGGCTCTGGCCCCTGGTCCCTTGCACTGTGTCTCTGTTTGCACCCTGACACAAAACATTCCCTTGCAAACGAGGCTCGTTTTAGAAATGGACACCAACCTCTTTTGGGTCATCACCCATCAGCTTAAACTTTCTTGGGATCTTGCTTCTGGCAAACTTACAACCATTGTAGTACATGCTCCAGGAGCAACCAAAGGAAAATGAAGCACCACAAGTTTCAGGGTCCAGCCCTTGACATGCACAAGTCCGTCTGAAAGGCAAGAGAAGGAGGAGGCTGTTAGCATCAGGGGGGCACCCTGGGGCACAGCATCCACAGTGGGCACTGAGGTCCTGCCAGGGCTCTTGGGGATCATCTTCCATCAGTAAATAATGGATTGAAAGAGGGGGGTGGATGTGTTATAACAGAGAATTTATCAGAGTCAATAATGTCATGGCTGCAAAGCAAGGACTGGGGGGTGTCCACATGTCTGGGAGAAGCTCTGATAAGGGCTAAGCAGCAATTCCTGAAGTCCAACTCTGCCTGTGAATCCAAAGTGACATCCAGTGACCGTGTTAACTTTGGTCTAAATGCTCTTTGCTATCGGAATCAGGGAATGGATTGGGTTGGAAAGGACCCAAAAATCATCCAGTCCAACCCCCCTGTGCTCAGCAGGGACATCTCTAACTAGCTCAGGCTGCTCGGAGTCTCCTCAAGCCTGGTCTTGGATGTCTCCAGGGACCTTTCTATGAATCCAGGCTAGTTCCTGTAGGTTTACAACAGGTTTACAGTAGGATATGTAGGTTTACAGCAGGATGCTGTAGGTTTACACTAGGTTTACAATAGGATATGTAGGTTTACAGCAGGATGCTGTGGGTTTACAGTAGGTTTACAGTAGGATAGTGTGAATATTTCAAGGTTGAGGCATCTTCTGTCCCGAGCCCCGCTGAGA
>JAOEGS010020395.1:29876-51315 GCA_025447755.1 Corythornis vintsioides
TGCTTCCCACTGCTTTCTAAGGCCATTCCCTCTGCTTTCCTTCCAAGGTGAGTGGGTTTCGGGGTGGCAGCAGGGCCCGGGGCGGTGCCAGGTCGGCCGGGCACACCCCCCGTTGCACTTACTCCTCGTTGAGCGCGCAGCGGCGGTTGGTGAGCGTGCCGTACTTGCGCAGCGTGTCCGTGAGCTCGGAGTACAGCTTGTCGGCCAGGCTGGTGGGGATGCCCTCCCAGACCAGGATGAGGATGACGATCACGGCCGCCTCGCACGTGTGACCCGCTCGCTCGCGCACCAGGCAGAGCAGCTTTTCCTCCTGACCGCTTCTGCGGACTACCTGCATGCACAGAGACACACACCCAGACCCCGCCACGCTTCTCAACATCAAGAAGCAGAAAATGGGCAAGCCCAGCAGCAGGTTGAGTGTGGAGGCTGCCGCTGCTTCTGTCTCTCTCTCTGTGTCTGGCAGCCCGGTTCGTTTGTCTCACTCCCCTGGCTGTTTAATGAAGCCGAGTCTGAAGAGCTTGGGCAATGGTGTGGAAAGCCATGAGCTCTGTAAAGGATCCCCTGCTCTGATTCAGCAGGAATCTGCTCAGTCTGTGCAGTTAGGGCTGTTTGATGAGTGAGCAGTGAGGTGCCTTCCCACCTGTGCTTAGGGCAGGAGCCACGTGAGGAAAGGCAGCTAAGGGAGGGACTAAATCACTGGATGTGGGAGCGATCTCCCTTTCTCTCTCCAACTGAAGCAGCTAAACCTGTAATCAGCCACTCCATTGTGTGACCTGTGCATGCTACATACAAATGTTACGGTGCTGAGAGGAAAGCAGGAGCTGCTGTTCAAATAAAAGCTCTCCCTACTTCCCAGTGCTTGTGCCCGTGAGAATTGCTGAAAAAGGCAAGGTGCAGCCTGGCACACACACAGACTAATCCTGGATCACTTCTTCCTCACCCTGACTTTCCCCAGCCCACCCACAGCACTCGGGGGTTGCTGGTGTTTGCCAAGAGGGTGTGTGGGTGTCCCAGTGCCTCCCTCCAACTGGGAGCATGTCCTGGAACCATCCCAGTGGGGCACTCACTGGGCTTAGCTGGGAATTCACAGCAGTGAGAATGCCTGGTGTTGTGCATCTGCAGTCTGCCTGCCTGCCTTCTGATGTTTTCATGCCTTTGAGCCCAGTGTTGTTCTCCAATTCAACAAGGAAATGGAGTGTGAGAGGCAGGGGTGGGAGCAGGAGACAGGAATCCCGTGGTGCTGCTGCAGCTGAGCTATTTGGAGTTGCATGGTGTCAGGTAAACAGGACGTGGCACTGTGTGTGTACATGAGCCCCGTTCTGAGCAGGATGAGGGTTAGATGTGTGTACATCACTTACCCATTTAGCAATTGGACAGCCTTGAGAGCTTTTGCCTTCTTTCCCAGTGTAGACAACCCTCTCAATCCTTATGGCTTTGCCCTTCTGTCCGAATCTTAAACAAACAAAAACAAGACAGTAAGCAGATTCATTTGGTTCTGTGAACTCTGAAAAGATGGGAGCACGTTTGCCAGTCTCAGCTCAAAAAATAAACCCTAGGAATTCCTGGGAGGGATGTGCAGTGCAGTTTATCTTGCTGATTTTGTTAGAGTGGTGCACTGATGCATTGAGAGGCAACTGTCTTTAATGCATCACAAATGAGTAAAAATGGTCCTGATCACGGGAATATTCCCCAACTTTTTAACTGCTTCTGGAGAGAATTTAGTTACAGATGATGTTTTGAAAAGTGGACTCAAAGTCTTGTCTATTTTGGGGAGGCATTTTACATTTTTCTTTATTTTTTTTAAACTAATTTCAGGAAGTTTAATGGAACAAAAATAATGGGTTAAACTTGAAGTTATTACTCTGAAATGTATCTAATTAAGCAGTCATGGAAAGCTGGCATGCAGTAGTCATTCAATTTTCTGTGCTTGCTTCTGGCTTAGATGAATCAGTGAAGTCATGATTAATTTGTATCATATCTATTTCCTTTATTATCCACTCATAAATTGCTACTTATTTACTTCTGCCTGACTTGTATACTGAATTAGGGTCACAAGGTGCCCTTAAATGATGTGTGTGTCCTTTTGCATCTGAGCAGAGCAAGCTCAGCTCTGCCTGCAGCATTTCATCAAGGAGATGATGCCATCAGGGCAGAATCTGGCCCCACATACCAGCAGTGCTGTTACCCAGGGCAAAAGGGATTTGCTTTCCATGTCCTCCCATGGACCAGGTGGAAATCTGCAGTAAATGCCAAGTGGAGAAGACTCAGGCTCTGTTAGGAGCCTCAGGGTCTTCAATGGTACAGATCCAGCTACTGCATTTTGGGCACTGGGCAAATTCCAGTTCCATCACTGGTGCTTGAATTCTGCTGCTCTTTATTTTTTTAACATGACCAAGTATGGGGACTAAATCACAATCTCCTTGTTCTCTCCCTGTTACCTATGGAGCAACCAAGGCAGTTCTTCCTGTTGTGCAGCCATTTTAATGAGAACTTTCGACCTCTCTTGTTTTTGCACTAAAATCTCAGTGACATGTTTAAGAGCAAATATTTGTATTTCAACCTCTGTCCCGGAAAGGAAATGAAAAATGCTGATTTTTAGATGTGATGTCATTGTGAGATTTCAGTGTTGCAGGAAATTACACAAATAAAATCAAGTTGTACTCCATGTGTTCTGCAGGCAACTGGTAGGTCACTTTTTCCTACTTAGGCTTTAGTACACATTTGTTTCTTTAATTAACCACATTAAAAACAACAAATCAGAATAAAAAACAACAAATCAAAACCAAAAAACCCAACCATTTAAAAATCTTAATTTCTATCACTTGGCTAATCTGGACTGCAGGCCAACTGTGTGGGTGCTGCTCTAGGAATGTGTTGTATGTAACACACTGGAAATTAAATGGGCTTTTCAACTGCCACAAAGGAATTTGTGCCTGGTGCTGGTTGTGCTTTTCAGGCCAGAGCAGGTGGGCTTTCAAACTGGAGCAAAACTCACTGAGCATGAAGTAGGGGTTGGGAGAAGGAAGAGGTAAAATGCATCCACCATGGATTCTGTAAGCAATTTTCTCTGGTCTAGCTATATTATTAACTGCAGGGCTAATCCAATCCTGGTTAGCTTGGCAGTACTGCTACCTACAAAATCAACCCATGTTCATGGGCAGTCACTTTGAAAGTGCTTCACTTGTGAGTAGTGTCACAGGTGTGCTGGAGAGTATCTTCACAGCTAAATCCTTTTGTTTATTTGAGGATATAAAATTAATGAGGATGAGTTCTGGAGTTCTTCCTTTAGGGAATGACACAGTCCATACCATATGAACAGTTGAAAACTAGCCATTGTTCAGAGGGCTGCTGCTACACTCTGCTGAACCTGGCTGAGTAGATGCAAGTTATCTGTCATCTCTCAGGATTTCCTTCTGCCAACATGGAATGAAATGTGGAAAAAAAAAAAAAAAAGAAAAACAAAGAAAAACAGAAAAAAAAGGTGAGGCCAGTATTAAGGATGAAAAATGACATTCTGAAGTAAAGAATTAAAAATTTTTCCTCTCATAATTGATATATTGACATTCATTTATCTTATTTCTTGTTTGTAAACACTGAAGAATGAAACAGTCATGAGATAACGTTTAAAGAAGCTTCTCAGGAGGGTCAGTGTTCACTCCCCTGGGCAGAACAGGCTGCCTGATGCAGCTCACAAAGCTGCAGACAGGCACTGGGCAAGCCCTGCAGAGGAGTCATGGGGAAAGAGGTGCTAGGAAAGGGAAAGGACTTGAAGATTTAGAGGTAATTTAATTTTTTAATTAAAAAAAAAATTAATTTACCTTAGAAATGCTGGTGGGTTTTCAGCTTACACACATTTTTAAACAGCACAGCTCACTTAACCAGGAATTTTGACTGGATTGGTTGATGTAATAACCACCTGATGGGATGCAACCCAGCACAGGGCTCGTGCACACTAATCCACAGAAGGCTGGTTTTGTGCAATACCCCGAGGAAGGGGGATATTTTATCACAAAACTACTTATTGATTCTTGAGCTGAAATCCTATCCAGCAGCTTCGTGGCACTCCTCTGGACAGCACCAAGTCAATACAAACCCTGAAGGGCTAAATCTATATACTGTCTAATTTGGGAGTTTGGGTTCTGCTTCTTCCCACCTTGGCATTCTCCTGCCCAGAGGGAACACCAGGTCCACGGCTGCTTTTGCAGCCACTGCCAACTGTCTTGCTTGGCAGGCTGGTGAGCACTTGTTCCTGCTCTAGTTTCCTGGCATCTGTCTCAAGGAGAGCTCAGCCCCTGCCAGCCAGCAGACTATTAGCCCTGTCAAATGTTGTGACTCTCTGGTGAATAGCACAGCGCGTGGTGTTGGCAACACTGGAGCAGCTAAGCCTACAAGTAATTACTTGATTTGCAATTGTTTATTTCTTTATGTGCAAAAGCTGGAAAAATTCTGACATCCACGAAAGGATAAATGTTAATCTGCCCTGTGCCTTTGCACTAATTACCTTTCTTCCATGATTTCTCTAATAGCTGCCACATTAGGACCGGCTCCTAGATGGGTATAGAAAGGACCTTCATCTTTTTCAATTATTTGCTCTGTTTAAAACAAAATAGAGGTTATTACTTCGAGGTTGAATTCTGTCATGGAAAAAGTCACATTGCAAAGCTCGTTAGGATCCTGCTGTATGGGTCTGGGGTCAGAGTTTGCAAACACCTCTGGCTCAGGTCCACCCATGCAGCTTGTACAAGGCATGCAAAGCAGCTGGGGTGATGTGGACCATGTGCCTTCTGGTTGCACAAACAATTGTTTCCCCATCTCAGGCTCTACTCTGAAATTCAAAAAGCATTTTCCTCTTTTCACTGAGCAATTGTTTCTCCTTCTCCCACTTCTTCCTCTCCCAGTATCTAGAAAAGAGGATAAATGGGATAACAAGGGTAAATATTGATGTTAGTGAGCTGTACATTCCTTGCTTTTCAGCAGACATGTTACAGTGCAGGGACCTACAGGTAGCCAGTAAGGTGACATAGAGAATTCCTGCCACCCACAGAAAGACTCTGTGAAACAAACAATCAAACAAGGCAAGTTTGCTGAAAGAAATCCTGCACAAGGCTTAACTCTGGATGCTTGGATGCTAAGAATGTGGCCTCAGTTTTTGGTGTGCAGCAGAACATGGCATCATTCCCAATACACACAACAGATTTGCTTTGACACAGGGAGGCAGGTTCCAGCAGTGGGAAAGACATGGCCAAGCTCTGCCTGGGTTCAGGGATGTCTTCCTGAGGACAAGTGTTGGTAGGAAAGAGCAATAAACTCTACTGATTGCACTGTGGTTCTTCAAACAGCACGGGAAACAAGTTTTATGTTACTTAATTCCTAGAGGGTCTGCTAAAATTGAAGAATTAAATGCAAGGGGAGAATAAGCTCTTTTGCTTAGTTAGCAGTTGCAGTACTTGGCTAAAAAAAAAAGTAGTGAGGATAATGAAATAACTGCCAGAAAAAATGTGCCAACTACACTGGAGAAACAGTCTCAGGGGAAAATAGAACCAAACTGAAGCATTTCAGTGTTTTTTTTAAAAACTTACATTTTGTAGGTTCTTTCTCCTAAAACAACAAGGAACAGCAAGAAACTGGCTGCCAGATTTCTTCCTGGAAGCTCTGGAAATCCACCACCTCCTCTTTTTGTTCCCACACATCATCTATGAGATGTAGCCCCAAGCTGGCAGAAAGATCCACTTGGCAGCTTTGGAGCACTGGTGCACCTTTCCTTTTTTATAGTTTCACTTACAGGGATTTTGTACCAACTAGAACGAGGATTTGTTTGGGGTTTTTTGTCCATTTTTTGTGCTGAACTTTCTGCCTCCACATGAGTAGTTTATCCAGTGAAGTCTGAAGTGCCTGTTCCACCTGGCTGTGTGCAGTCAGTGCTGTGTGGCAATGGGGCCATGCCTGGCACTCTGCTTTCCTGCCCCCTTTTCTCCCAGCTTTTGGAGACCACATGTGCCATCAAGAAATACCAGGGGTCCCCCTCACTGCTTGTTTTGGCACTGCTCAGGTAGCTTCTCTGAGAAACTGCTGATCTCTTTAGCCTTGAAGGACACAAGTGTAAACAAGGGCTAAACCCCTGCAACAAGTGGGGGATCATCCATCATCTGTTCCTTGCTTAGGCTTTACTGAGGGAAACTTCAACAGTCACTGTCACAGAAAAAAAAAATGGCCAAAAGGATCTTGAGTTTTGGCTCTAGGATGTATTTTCTAAATGCTGTATCTAACTGTGATGAATAAATTAGATTATGAAGTCATGACCTACTTTTTATCAGCATTGTTGTCATTACATGTCTGCTGCTCAAGGAGAATGAACGTGAGGGAATGTGGTACTGGCCATAAGCATCCTGACTGCAACAGCAAAGGGGTAATTGCTTTGAGATATGGAGAAAGGGCCCACGTGTAGGGTTGGGTAGGTGGGGCAGGTATAAGTGTCTAAAATTGCCATTTTATGACTCTTTGCTAATTGTTCTTAAAACCCTGAAACAATCCTCCAACAAAAATAACTCCTAACCCCGTGATCCCAACTCAAAGGCTCACTTCCTTCCTGTAATGCAGCCCAGTTTGAGTACATCTCAGCACTTACCAACACAGCTGCAGGATGGGAAATCATACTGGGTTTTGGCAGGTGTGTCCAATAAATTTTTTACAGGAGTATCCAATAACTTAGAAGGTGAGTCTAAAAAATTATTGAGAACAGTTCCAGCTGTTCTTTTGGTCGGGGTTTTCTCAGCAGGCAGGTTTGCTTGCTGATCAAAGATTGGGGTCTGAGTGTCAAAATCTGCAGCACTGGTATTTCTGGATAGGATGGTGATCGGCCCTGCAGTTTCAACCTTCACATGTTTAGGTGATTTGATAGTAAAAGTCTTGTGATCGAACAGTGATTTGACCTGGATCTGTTTTAGCTGCTGTTCCATCGTCTCGATGATGCTCTTTTGTTGCACGTTCTCGCAGCCAAAGTGCTGATTCTCTTGCTTAATTGTTTTTTTCCACATTTTGTGGTCCAGCTGTCCAGCTGATGGCCTCATGCAGACGGCAGACTTCGTGCCAGCTTCCACTTTGATCGGCTTGCGCGCCGCCTCGGGCTTGGGGTGCTGGTAGGCTTGCTGCTCCTGTTTCTGCAGGAGGTGCCACCTCAGAGCAGCGTGCTTTTGGAAATCCTTAGGGGTTTGGGACTGCAGGTGACAGCCTCTCTGCTCCTGGGGGTGTGGGGCAGTCGACTGGCCGTGTGGTAAGTACCTCTGAGGGATCTGCAGGGCTTGTTGGCTCGGGAGCTCGTGGGTCAGGCTGCCAGCATAGCACTGCGTTTGCTGGAGCGGCGCTAGCTGCCTGACTGAAGCTGCTTGTGTCTGTTGCTCTTGTTCTTGAAAACAGTGATTCACATCAGGCTTGGCCATCATCAAGTGGTTGGAGAAATACTGCACGTGTTGCAGGTCCTGCATCTTGCTGCCTCCGAAGCATTCCACGTTGGCGGCGTTTTCGTTCTTCTCGGGTGCCGAGTGCGCGCTGGCGGGGCAGGGCTGCTGCAGGCTGCTGTTGGCTTTTGGGGTGTAAAGGGGAGCTTTGCTGGTCACGCTCTGCACCTGCTCAGGGCCTAGCTGAGGGCTGCGTGCTGGGAACGCGCCGGCTTTCACGTACTTGTTCCCACTTGGAAAACATTCCTCTGCTTTCAGCTGGCTGAAGGGCGTCCTCTCTAGCGGCTGCTCGGCGTTGTTTTGGGAGTGGGAAACGGTCTGGGACAGCTCTTTGCTTTTCATGTGCAGAGCCTGTTGCTGGTTGGGGGTCAGCTGTGGACCGCACGGCGGCTGCACCTGCTGCTGCGCCTGTTTTTGGAGCATCTGCTGCAAAATGTGTGAGTGCACAAACTGCTCGTTTTCCCCTGGGGGGGGATTCAAGTGCTGCTGTTTCAGCGGGGCCCCTAATGGCTGTTCGGCTTGTTTCTCTGGTCTGTGCTGGAAATGGAGCTGCTGTGGAGGGTGTTGCTGCACGTGGGCCTTGAGCAGGGAATCCATCTTGGTGAGCTGCGGGGAGCGTTTGTGGAACGGGTCGGCTGTGGGACGCGGCTGCAGCTGGGAGGTCTCGCTTTTGTAGAGCGGAGGAATTTGTTCTTGTTGCGTTCTCTTCTGGCTCTGGGGCTGTCCTGAAGGCCCCTTCAGTGCATCAGGACTTCCAGCATACTGTTTTCTATAGGCTGTTTCAGCCGTGTGCACCTGGAACTGGAGGATGGATCTCAACAACGCTTCGCCGGGCTTCTGGGGAGGCTCTCCCTGGCGGAACTGGCTGGAAACCAGCTCGATCCAGGCCGGTTTCGAATACTGCTGAGCCTGCTGCCCAGGCTCTTTCACTTGGTCCTTTTCTTTGTCGGGAGGAATCTCGGGTTCCCTGTGGCCCGGGAAATGCCTATAGTGTTGCTGCAACTCGCCCTGGCTCCCGCGGGCGTGCAGGGGCTGGAGGGGAGGGTCCGGCGCCGGCGTTGCTCTTTCTGGGCGCTGCTGAACTGAGGCGGCCCCAGCAGCTTGTGGGTGGCTTTCAGGGACATCTTGGAGTGACGTTTGCGGCTGCTGTGGAAGCCTCTGCTGAGGCTGGAGTTGCTGTTGGCTGAGGCTGGGACTTTCTGGTGTTGGTCCCTGCTGTTGCCCTTCATTCTTTATCTCCCCAGGAAGAGTTTCATCACATCTGTTGTCGTAGGAATGCTGTCCTTCTAGCACCACAACTGATAGTGCACTCTTCGTTTCAGGAGCAGGAGGGGTGGAGGAATCTTTGTGAAACATTGAGTTCTGTGTAAAGAAAGCACCATTTTTTTCTGCTTGCTCAGAAAACCTTTCCAGAGCGGTGCTCTGAGCTTGCAGGTTACTGCTGGAACTTAGAGAGAGGTCTTGGTTGGGTATCTGCCCTATACTTCCATGAACAGTACTGTTTCCTATGTGTAACTGGTGTGGATCATAGCCTGGAGTCTGCTGCTGTAGCTGTAGATCTGGTTTCTGCAGTGAACAGCTACCTGGCAATACAGGTGGTTTACTGGAGTCTTCTGCAGCGTAGACCTCAGTAACCATTACAGCTGGCACTTGAGGCAGCTCAGAGTTTGAGGTCTGTGGAGAAGTGATCTGCCCTGAGGTATGGGATGAATGCGTCGTCTCGTAGGACAACTCATTAGTAGCCTGACTGGTAATGGCATTGATGTGAGATGTGTTCTTCTGCATTGCTATGGAGACATGTTCTGGATAATATTGAGACAGTGTTTTCTCCAGGAGTTCACCATGCACGCTTTCCATGGAAGAGGCAGAAACTGTAGCACCATTAGGCATTGGCACTGCCTTGTTCTTGAGTAGTAAGACAATGTCCCTGTTGTGGCAATGAAGGTTTTCCCGCTCCTGCTCATCCTGAATGGGGAGGTCACGAGGGTTTTCTGAACCACCATTGTTGCATCTTGTAGGCTCTACCAAATCCGAAGCTTCGTTTTCTTGTCCCGTAAAACTCTGGAGCTTCTTCTCGCCGTAACCATCGGAGACACTTGGTTTTGCATTGTTATCTTCTGGCTCAGCTTGGTCTCCGTTCACCTCTTTGTCCTGTTTCACTTTCTTGACCTCATGAAGTCCACACAGAGAGGGCTCGCTGAAGGTGCGTTTTATCCCACCGTTTTGCATATGCTTGGAGTAGACCTTCTTGTCCTGTGAGAGGTCGGGGCTGACACGGTTGTTCAGACTTCCCTTCAGGTGGGCTGTTCCATAGTTGCTTTTAAGGAATAGCTGCTTGTGGTCTCCATTGACTTCAGCTTCAGGCCTCTCTGTGGCTGGACTCCCGTTCTGCAGCCTCCCCACGGGAGGCTCTGCCTGGCACAGGTGGGAAGGCTGCGGTATCAGAAACGGACTCAATCTATTGCCGTCAACATGGTTGGTTCTGTCCTGTTCCATCTGGCCTGCTCCGGGGCCATCCACAAGGCTACCCTCTGAATCTCTCTGAAAGAGAAAACAAACAGGAGAGAATCCAAGTCAGTTTTAGTTTCCATCAACAGACACCAGCAATTCCTGAGGCGTTCCCCTGAGCACCCCCATGTGCTTCACTAGGCTGTCACACTCTGCAGCCCCAGCTCTCCCTTTGTCTTGCAGGTTTGTTCTAAAGTACAGAGCAGCTCCTTCTCCCCGTTTAACACACAAGTAGATATCTTAGCCAAAACCAAAAATCTCCCCTAATGGTGCAGAAAAGACCCTCTGCTCTTGAATGATCTGCACAGATTCCCCTGGTGCCACTTTTCCTCCTGGGAAAGGCAGAAAGTCACAGCGAGACCACGCTTCCCAGACTTGGTGTTAATCCTGTTATTTGATTAAGTGTGTCAAGCCTCTTCTCTATGGCTCGAAGGATTATTGCCACCAAGCTTGCCAATTAGAGAGGAAAACCTCTTTTCTTGTCTGCCTTCAGCTGTCTGGAGAGGGCTTTTAGAACCAGCATTCCTCAAGCCCACACGAGACAAAGCCTGGAGAGCTCCTGCCTTTCATCAGCATCCCAGTGATGCCACAAACAGACCGAGGGATTTCTGGAAGGTTTGATGGAAATTTATTTTTTTTTTTTAGGTATTAATATCCTTTCAAATTTGCTTAAGGACATCAAGCATCCCTTAAACCATACATTTGGGTATACATTAGGATTTTTTTCTTCTCATTCGGATGGGAAAAATCCCATTTTTCTCACATGCTCTTTATACTTTATTTATAAAATGAAGTTCTTCCTTGGATAAAAGCACAGACAATGTCTAGTCAACAACTTCCACAGAATGACGAGCTAATCCTATTCACATGGATCTTCCCAGGATTCACAAGCCCAGTTAACACAGATAAAGCTTGTTTGACTCTACTTGTAATTTATTCTTTGTTGGCTTTATGGTTCTCATCCAGTCAGAAATGACAGAAGACAGACTGACAGAACATCTTACAGATGTGAGACTGCACAGAGGAGAGCTGGACTCTCACATGGCTGTGTCCTGAAGCTTTTTTGCTTTGCCTACAAGGGAATCTGCAGGATTACATTACAAGGTCATCCCTGGTTGGATTGCAAATAGTCAGAAGCAGCTCTATACGTGGCTGGAGCTGCCACTGCATAAGAGCTACTGTACTGAAAGATTTCCCCCATCCTAGTTGCTCTGCTCATCTATTTATTCTACATTAAAGTCAGGTTTTTTTTAATGCTAAGGAGCATCTAATTTGTACACTTCTCAATGCTGTATGGCCTTACTCTGAGTAATATGATGCTTTAAAAAGTAGTATTAATTCATGAGCTTAATTACATCCAGCAGAATCCTCTCTGATTTCAGTATCAAGAGAATTCAGACATTTATTTTGACTGGCAAGCACCTCCATGGTGACTTGTATCCACTTCCTCCTCATCCCAAACTTGGCTCTACAGTCACTTTTGACCCCTCCTGAAGCTTTTCCTTCTTTTCTTGCTATACTCAATTTATGGTTGGTATTACAGAAGTAGGGAAGTTCTCTCTGCAAGTACTGTAAATGAGAGTTTTTGAAAGGAAAGCAAAGAATAGGGAGATGGGAGAGAATGTTTGCCCATTTTACCTATTTTCTTGACAGGGTGAGGGAGGCTTCTTCCCTTCCAGATGAATTCCAAGTGTATTTCCCAACCCAGCTTTAAAATACCACAAGACATAACCCTCTGCAGCTTTCCCAGGGAGATGATATTCCACACTTAACAGAAAGCAGCATGAAAAGGATTCCTCTGATGTGTCAGTCTAGGCCAGGCAGCAGAGTGATGCTCCCAGAGAGTCTCAGAAAGAAATTGTCAGGCTAATTTGGAAACCATTCTGTGCCTTTGCACCTTTCATCCCTAGAAACTGCAGCTGCACCAAACTCAGACGTGTGTAGGCTGCTGCATTTCTTCAGTATGAAATGAAATGGAACAAAAAGCACCATAGTAATTAACACTGTGCTGTCAAGCTGCTTCTAAAATATTTCTTTCTTTTAACAAAGTTCTAGTCTGTGTCACTGAACTGTGAGAAACTTCCTCTGGCTCTCCAGGTCTGCCCTGGTGTTTGCCTTTTGGTGTTCCACGTGGGTTGCAACTAAATTCCTTCCAAGAGTTCCCAGACAATCTTTCTGCTCAACTTCTCACTGCTGGGTCAAAACACCTTTTTTCTTTTGAAGTGGGGGCTGCCTGACTTCTCTAAACTTAGTGTGCAAACCTCTCCAAGGAGCACATCTGTGCTTCAGGAGAGTCTCAGCTTCGTGCTGCCCTCCAAAGCTGCAAGGCTACCTTCAGTGTGGGACAGAGATTGTTATTCACACTGTATCCTCAAACAGCTCAGGGTATGAGTCAACCAGTTCCCCCAAATGCTGATCACCTCCCCCAGTGATCTGACTGGTGTCACACGTTGCAAAGGACACTGAAACCATTTGGTTCTTTAAAATACCAAGTTAATTCATCAATTAAAAGTGCCAGATTTGCATGTTTTTGAAATACATTTAGGGTTGTGGTGACTTTGCACTGCACTTCCTCCTGTCTCCACTCAGTTATTCACAGTTCCTGAGTGGCACCCAAGTACAAATCTTGCTCAAGCAGCTACAAATCACAGCAATTACTTGTAATTTAAAACTGGCAAAAGACAAATTACACCTTTATTACTGGTTTTAACTGGGATGCCATGCAGATATTCTTGCTGCTGCTACTAAGCAGATCTGGTTGCACCCTACAAAGTCTCTCTGCTCTTCTTTCTAATTGTGGGGTGAACTGTCTGCCTCTCAAATCAAATCTTCCTTTCCCTAAGTATAGCAGTTAGCCTTTTTTTTTCCCCCTCTTTCCCATAACTGTATTTTACCAGGCTCCATGTATTTTTCTGGAGGTACCACTGCTTGGAAATTCCAGTCACATCAGCAGCATCTGTGAAACAATTACTGCATCTCGGGCTGACTCTGCAGTCTAATCCATCATCATTATGACTGGCCTCTTTGAAGATGCCACGATGCGTGACTTAAATATAGCACATTACTGTGCAAATGGCCCAGCAGCTCATCCCCCCAGTGTGCATTCCAGTTGGAATCCAGTCCACCACCACCCTGGGCTTTTTCAGACACCAGCAACACGGGTCGTTTATTTCTTGCAGCATTCGGGGGGCAAACTGGAACCCAGGCACTGAGAGAGAGGGTGAGATTGGTTTGGTTTGGGTTTCTGGGCAAGCTTGGCACGTTCTGCCACCTCTATCAATACTGGGAGGCTGTGGAAGGTGTTGTTAGGACAGCAACCAACGTTTCTGTGGCTACAAAAGTCCTCATGTCTTTTTCTTTCACAGAAAGTATCTGGAGTTTAGCTGGTTCTGGAGGTTCATCCCTTATTTCACACAGGGGAATCTGGGGAGCCTGTGAATGCAAAGCAGCTCAGATGAATGAATGGGCAGATACACTCTGCAGGGGAGCACAATCTCTGCAAAGCTAGGCAGGATTCCCAGCAGAAGTTGGGGGGGGAGGAATGCCATCTAAGAGTACTCACAGCACTAGAAGAACCTAAAGATGGACTGTCAGGTGGGTTGTTTCCCCTTCTGGGGTTAGATGGGACAGCAATCTGTCCTCAGAGGTTTTCCTCCCTGGCAGAAAGCTCCTCGGATCACTACCTTGTGCTCCAGTGATTATCAGGATGAGCCTCAAAGAGCAGAAGTTGGATACCCACGAGCTTGTCTGGCTCTCTGGGTTGTTCCTGGAGTGTTGTCACAGCCTCCATCCCCCTGGCACCCTCCTGCCACCACCATGTGACACAGAGGTCTAAACTGCTCCCTGAGCACTTTCTGGCCAGGAGGTATCTTGGCAAACTCCAGTTTGCTGAGCTCAATTCTGCTTGCACTCTCCTGCTCCTAACAGCTGGGTACAGCAGTTGGCTTCCCTTCTGGCTCAGCTGGCTACCTGTTGTCATGCTGCTGTGCAGTGGCTTCTCTCCTCTGGAGCTCAAGCCACTGGCAAAGAGATCTAAATCCTGAACTTCCAACTAGTGAAAAAGCTCCTAAAGTGAAGGGCTTTGTTTTTCCTGTTTCAAGAGGAATGAAAATTTGAGAAGAGGCATGTGCAGAGTTATTCCTGAGTAAGGACTCTCTCATAAATGGCATTTTCAGACAGCTCAATTTCTGCACTAAAACCTTCTTCCTTCTGGATTTGCCTGTATCTGAAATAGTTTCTGATTAAGCAAGACATTGTTATTGCAGGGATAAAGTGCTGCACCCATGCTACAGTTTAAGGACTTCCTAGATGTTTTGCATGTAAGTTCATACAGTGAGAAACAAAGCAAGTTTCCAAGGGGAGAGGCAAGGCTAGGACTGCACCTGCCTGGACTCTGGCTGGGTTGCTGTTTCCAGCTTCTTCCCAAGCCAGGGTTGTTGGTAGTGCAATAAATACAAAACCACCAGAAACCAAACCCTGCATGGGGCTGGTGTTCAAATATGGGTTTAATGTGATTTTCTGATGGCTTTGGTGTGCTTTTCTGATGGGTTTCATGTGCTTTTCTGTTTTCTGAGGCACCTAGAGAGAGAATTCTGTTGTCCAAAGCAGATTCCAAAGAGAGGTTGCATTCCTGCCCAAGGTGCATGGAGGCTCTGATCCCCACAGCACCCCTGAGGGGTTTGCTCTGCTCCCTTCCAGCAGCACTGCTGCCCTGCCACAAGTGTGGTCACCCTGGACAACAGAGGCAGATGGAAAGGAGGCCCCAGCAGGACAAGGACACTCTGTTGTTAGCTGGGCCTTATGCCTTACAATGGGGTCCTTTTGCACTGCACTCAGCTGTCTCTTCATTTGGATAGCATATTTATTCAGTGCATTAGCAGTGCTTGGGAAAAAAACTTGTGTAAGGATGCCATGCTTTCTCTGTCCCTTGAAATGTTTAAGTTGAGGCTATTTCTAAAGTACCTGTCTGGATTTCTCATTGTTGCAGTTAAAGGGTTAATCTAGAAAGCACTGGATGAGACTCTGGTTGTATTCTGCAGGAGGTCATATTGCATTAATGTAATTGTCTTCCCTGGCATTTAGATCTACTAATAAGCTGTGTCAAACAGGAAAGAAAACGTGGGGGGCTAAAATTGGTTACCTAGTTTATAGCTAATTTCTCCTTAATTTACAGGGGAAAAGGTGGCTAGTGAATATAGATACAAGCAGACATAAGGGAATGAAGAGCATGGGATTTGTGAAATGTGAGGATTAATAATTCATTACATCTTATCCGAGCCAGAAGCCTCATAATTCATGCATTTTTAAATCAACTAGTGCTAACCCCCCCTCAATTTATTGACACCAGTTCTTGCATTTCAGTGATGCAATGATCTGCCTGCACAAACACTCCAATCTGCTGGATTTTTGACCTTAATATAAGAGAGTAAAGCTGAACTGGTCTGTGCAGAGCTTTCCCCTTGCTACATGATATAACCATCAGCAAGACTGGCTACTGCATAATACCCACCCAGGCATGAAAAATGGCACTGTTTTAACCATTGCATAAAATCAAGGGGAGAGAAAATGAAATGCCTCTCCAATAAGGGTGGAAAAAAACAATTATGTGCAGGAAATGAGTTGGGGAATATAAAATGTGAGTAAAGAGGAATTATCATGTCACATCACACAGCTCTCCAGTTCCTACTTTTTGTGTGATTTATTTCCTACACAAACTTGGCACCTAATTGAACCATGTAGCACTGCTAAGGAAAGAACACAACTCTTGGAGGTGCTTCTAATGCCACCATGCTGTGACTAGAAACCTTTCCTCACAGGTCAAACATTAGAACCAGGCTGGATTTAAAGACCAAAGGACTTTCCTGCTGTAATGACCAGAAGGTTCAGGATGAGGGTGGCACCTACACTTGTTCTGGCCAGTTGTAGGCTTGCTTCTGGGGTGGAGTTTTTTGGGTGCAGGTGGTTTGTACTGTCAGAGCTCTTCTACTTCCCAAGTGAGGCTGTTGTGGATGTTGGTAAAACTCTTATTGCTCAATTTCTTGACTATTACCTGTCTTACACAAACACAGGGAAGCTGAACTAAGTTTTCTTTGCTGTTTTTGAGAGCCATTGCAGTTGATGGTTGACACAGAAAGGCTGCAGGAATGGGAGGCACAGTCCTAATCCCTGGGGATGCTCTAATAAGTGTGTGCCAAGTGAGGTGCTGGGTGTCATGAGAAGCTTCTTTTGTGTGCCTGTGAAGTTTGGACCAGTAAAACTGTTTCCAGTTGTGATGCCCACACAGAGCATCATTTGTGTAATTCCACCAGTGTCTCTGGACAAACATGCTGGAGTAGGAACATGGTTAAGGCTCTTTTATTCTTCATCTCAACCAGTTACCCTGGTGTGTTGAGCAAGGTGGGCTGGACAGGGGTTTGATTTCTGGACAAATGATGTCATTTCAAGGGAAGATTTTCCTCTCAGTACTTCACATATCCAGTGGAAATGATGCTCCTGGGTGCTGGTTAAGATCAGCCCTGCACAGCAGCAGCAGGATGGCTGCTGGGGTCATTGCTCTGCTCAGCCCTGCTCTGAGACACAGCTGATGGTATCAACCTGCCATCGATGGAGGGTTACCAAGAGGTCAGTGTCATCATTATCTTCCAGTTTCTGTGATCCTTGTCCATCTGGCTTCAGTCCTGGCTCCAGCATGGATTTCTTGGGTTGATGACTTCCTGCCATCAGGGGAAGGTCAGTTATCCATGATGATTTCATCCCAGCTGTTGGCAGAGTTAATTTGCTATTAAGCAGTATATCCTCCTTCAGAACTAGAAGCAGGGGAAGAGATTCTCTTGGCTCTCTTCATCCCAAACTATAAAGAAGAAAGGGAGGATCCAAAGGAAAAAAAACCCCAAACACTGGCAAGCAAAAGATTTCAGTGTTTCATCATCCTGGGACAGGAACATTAGAAAACAGGACCATTTTAAGTCCTGTTTGGCATGTGGGTGGAAGGACTGACAGAAGAGAGTGAACCACCGTGGGCTGCAGCATCCTCAGCAAGCCTATTAACACAGCTCTGGTTTCCATTATCCTTTGAACTTCTCATAGGAAATCCTGTTGGTCTCCCAGTTCTGATGGAAAACAGAATTGTGGATGAAATGCAGTTGTCTGAAATTTCTTCTCCAAAAGTGGAAGGTGAGGGTCCTAGCAAGAGGAGAGTGGAGACAGTGCAAAGACAAGGGTCGATGAGCCCTTGATAAAAATAAAAATGATAAAAATATTGCTTCAGCCCCTTCACTGGCCTCTCTATGGCAGCCTTTACACCCTCACACACTTGGAACTCCACTGCCAGCTGCTTTTCTTGGCCATTGAGAAAGGAGAGGCAGCAGGAGAGTGAGCTCCTGTGCCACACACAGCATGGTCCACGAGGTGACTTCCAGATGAGTAAGTTGGAGGAGTTAGGCTGAAACAAAGGGACTTGCTTTGGAAAGATCTCGTGCTGGTTTAATTATTGTGTGATTTGATTTTAAAATGAGTTTTCATGCCCACTGCTTTGCATGACTTACAAACTAAACCAGCTGTTGTAAACACAGGGGCTGGGCATGAGTGCCCTGTTCCTCATCTGCAGGAGAGCACCAGCCAGACCTGTATCTGTCCCACTCCAACCTGTTTGCAAAGGTCTTTCATGATGAGAGTTGCATAATGACCCACAGTTACATGCAGTGCTTCATTAGCCTTATTAGAGAGCTTCTGCCATTTAAGACATAACCCTAGATCATCTCTTCCATCTACCACAGACTCACAGGCTTTTTTTTTTTTCTCTTCTGGGCTTCTTTCTCCCCATGTAACCAAAGACTATTATGAATGCTCCAGCCCTAGACAGAACAAACAACCCAGCTAGTGACATCTGATCTCCTCCCTGGGTGGATCTATATCCATACCATTTGTTCCCTGGCCAGATGCCTGGGGGGCAGGTCACAAAGCAAATGCAACAGTCTGTCTTCATACACACCATGCTCTCTTAGATTTTCCCTGACTTCAGATGTTTGAGATACAAGAAACTATAATGTGTGCCTCTCTAATATCTCAAGTATCTTTGTGAATTAACTTAGCTGTCCCTCCAGCAGCTAAAATCAGATTTATTCCCTGGGAGTGTGTGAAGAGCATTGGGATGGACAGAACAGAGTTTGATACAGGAGGCTGTTCCCTTAAAACCCAACTTCAGTTCAAGTCTGTGAGCTACTGGCACAAAGATCTCTTCTGACTCCCACAGTTACTGAGGCACCACAGAAGATAAGAATCTAGTGCATTTTTAGAGGTCTATTAGAAGATGCTCCCTGGAGCTACAGTTGCCATTCAGCTGCTCTGTGCTGTGGGTGGTCTTCAGGAGCAGCTCTCATGTGGGCTACTGCAGTCACACAACAATGGCATGGATTATCCTGCTGAAATCTGAGAAAACAGTTACTACTGCCTCTCCAGATGTACAAGAGATGAAAGACAAGGTGGTTTTTGATGGCCAGAGCCAGCTGATGACCTAAGAGAAGTCAAGATCTAACCTGGATGAAAACAGAGCTCTGGGAGAGAAATGCAAGGTGGGATCCAGTGCTGCTTTGCACAGTTCAGAGCACACAAGAGAGCTGGGCACAGGCCCTGTTGCCATCCCCACTGGTTTTAGGTTGAAGATGAAGATAATGGGAATGTTTTAATTTCAAGTACCCAGCATACAAGCTTGGAAAGAACTTGGTCATTGACTAAATATGGCCCAAATTGTAAGTCAAGAGATGCCCACTTCACACCACGCCAGCACTTACCAAGGAGTTACAACCTGGCTTCTTAAGGGTGGCTTGAGAAACAGATTTTCTGTAGGTGCCACCTTGGCTACAGTCATTTTCCCTCCTTTCTAATGTCAGCATTTCATTACTTGCCAAGAGACCTTTTAGCTTCTCCTTTAGAAGGCCACTGTTACTCCTGTGTTCAGGATCAAGCAACAGGCTTCAGTTCAGCTTCCACACAACACAGGCCATTTGCAAGTTCCTTCTTATTTTGTGGTAGCCTTACTTCCAGAGAATGTTTTTTATCTACAGTCACTTGAAACTCCTTATAACTGGACAGTATATGGGGATTTTCATGTATTTTGTGGCAATAGAGAGCTACTAGGGAAAAAAGCTTATTACAGGAGACAGGCATTTGCCTTTCTGTGCAGTCTCCCTTCAGGGTTTCAGGGGAAAAGTCTGCATTTTGTGAATGGGCTATTTGTTTAAAAACACAGCTCTGACCTGAAAGTTTCTAGGATGCAAACTGGGGATTGCTGTGCTGGGAAGGGCTTGGGAGCCCAGAACGAGCTGGCACTCCTGCTTTGCTTTCATTTCCCATCATTCAAAGCACATTCTTTCTCCCCTTTAAATATTCCTCTGTATGGCGAGATAGAACATGAAGAGACAGCCAATTTGCTGCTGCCAAGCTGAAAGGGGGGAGGGGGAACTGGCAGATTTTGTTTTAACTCTCCCAAAGACTTTGAGGCTCCCGCAGCTGAGGCCTGGCCGAGCGGTGGTGGAGCAGCTCCTGAAGGGAACTGCAACACTCTGCTCTCTGCCCTCCCTTTTCAACTCTTTTTTTTTCAAAGCTGTGGAAACACTCAGTTGTTCTTCACTCTGGCACTTGGCCATTTGCTGCCTTGCTCCCATCACTTCACAGGCTCCAGAGGTATCCAGTGGCCCGCGTGGATTTGAGAGAGTTTGCAGCTCTAATGAAAGAGCTTTGATGTGTTGGGGTATTTAAGAGACATAAAGAACCAGTGAGGTTAAAAGAGCTGTTGTCAGATCCTGCAAAGCCCACTTCATGGGCCACGAGATGCTGTTTCACCTGTTGATGGTTGTCTGTCCATGACACTGTCACACTCAGTGCACAGGGCAGCAGGCTGGATGGAAAGCTCACCATTGGCAAGTACACACTCAGCTGGATTTAGAGAGCTGGGAACTCCAGACAAATCTAAGACACAGGACTCCTTGGAATGAAAGTCATCATCATAGCTGAGACTTTTTCAGCTTAAGTAAACATGTTTACTACAGCCAGTGACAATTAATAGCAGCATTTTAATGCCTCTCTTCACTCTCCCTTAGAAGGGTGGCAGGTGAGCTCTCCTCAAAGGGGTCAAGTGACTTTTCATGATTGAAATCCACACCTCCATCAAGGAGGACTTGATCCTGCAAGTCCTGCAGAACTGCTCCTAAATGTCTAATGCAGTCATTTCAGCAACCATGCATGCTGCTGTTGAATGCACACAGGTCACTTTACTTTTAGTTTGTTCATAATGGGATGGTCAGACAGGCTGATCATGAGAAAAGGAGCTAGTAATTTCAGTTTGTCAATAATATGATGGTCAGACAGGTTGATCATGAGAAAAGGAGTTGTTAATTTTACTGTGGGAAGGCTGGTGGGTGATGATGATGATGAAAGTCTCTCTGCTCATTCTACTCCCCAGCAAACAACCTTTCCTACACAGCCTCATCTGGCTCACAAAGGTTTACAGGTAATTGGTGGGTAACAGATCAGAAGTGTGGGGCAGCTCCCCAGGCCAAACTGATCTCAGAAGTTCATCGTGGGTGTTGATGATTAAGCAAATGTTCTGCAAAGTTAGTTGCCTGTAAATTAGAACTAAAAAATGAGATGAGCAGGGGAAAATAATCTGGAGTGTCTGCAGTTAAGATTTCAACAAGCTTTTGTGGGACTAAAGCAAAGCAGGTGAGCAGTAGAGACTGGGGGTTCCCTACTGCTGCACATCATGCCATGGCTGCTCAGGGTTTCAGTTTTATGCTTCAGTTTTTCTGGCTTCATTGAAAAAATTCCATGTCTTAAAACAGCTGCTACTACTTAATGATCTCTTGGTAACTAAGGCTGATTTCTTTTGTTATGCTCTCTGAAGATTAAATGTTGCTCTGGCCTCTCTTGCCTGAAGGAGGCCATTGTACAGCAAGATACTCAGAAATCAGCAAAAAGATGGGAAAGCTAAACCAGAAAACCAAAACATTTAACCCTATGGGTGCTGCCACCAATGAGTTTGAGAAAAGGTCATGAGAGTATGATAAAATGAGCCTGGTATTATGGGCTGGCAGCTGAGGAACTGCTTTCTAACAGTGTACACAGTCTTACAGTAGAATAAACCCACCACTGTATCAAAGATCTGCTTTGCTGTTGGGTTTTCAACCCTGATTTGATCCAACAGGCTACTGTGCAATCAGGTAGACACCAGTAAGCATTGCTATTGCTTTAGATTGTGAGGAGGGAACCAGAAAGCTCAAGGATTTGCTGTCCCTTTTACCAGTGACCCACTGGGGAGAGCCTGTTGGAAGATGAGATTGTAAAAGAAGTGTTTATCACACATCTCTTGTTTTCTGTCTGTTATCACACATCTCTTGTTTTCTATCTGTTATTACACATCTCTTGTTATTACACATATCTGTTATTTTCTCTCTGTTATTACACATACCTCTGTGTATCTG
>JAOEGS010020395.1:51415-114852 GCA_025447755.1 Corythornis vintsioides
TCTGTTATTACACATCTCTTGTTATTACACATATCTGTTATTTTCTCTCTGTTATTACACATACCTCTGTGTATCTGTTGCTATAGGTGGCTTCCCCCTTGCTCAGGTCACCTAGGAACTCACTGCATAGTCTGCACTCTTTGTGGAACTGAAAGTTACAGCTGTTTTTACTGGTTAGAAAACGTTTTTGCTTAAAAAACACCTAAAGGATAACCACAGATACCCTGTGTGCAAAGGAGTCAGAGGGGAGGCTGTAATGAATTTCTGGCTCAAATGACTGCAGCATTTTCTCTTCAGTGCTCTCTCTTGCTTAGAATTATAATAGTGATTCAGGGCTCTCAAAAGGCAGGAGAATCAGACTAATTCCTCCAGATCTAGCTGATGAGAAAAGCTTCCCTTCTTAATTAAAAGTTTAAGCTCGTGCTTTGCAACTATGGCACTCATTTCCAAGTCACTGAAATAACCTTGATTCCAATCAGGCTTTATAGGAACTTGCCCACGTGACCCTCTGCATCTCCCATTCCCATTTCCCTGATCCTGCTGGCACTGGAATCCTCTCCCCCCTCTAGCCTGGTATCAGGAGACATGCTCATCCCAGCTGGGAGGGGCACCAGCTTTCAGCAGATATTTGCTCATACAGGTCACAACCACAGATCAAGATTCTTAGGGAATTAGAGTGATCAGTACCTAACCACATGCACAGCTTCACAAACAAGTTTAGCTGCTCTCAACTTTTGTACTCAGTTGTGGCCTTAGCATCATTTAGATTTAGTTTTAGGTACAACTACTTGTTTTGTTACTGTCTTTACAATTTTATATGGACTGTACATGGAAAAGAGGATCACTGAACTTTTGCATCTGTTGCAGTGGACTGGAAAACTTCACTGACTACACCAGAGATTAGATTTTACCCAGAGATATTAGAGATTCTAAGAGGTGCCACTTTCAATTACAGGCAAAATAGGCAGTGGTGGTCTTTTTTATATTGGTCATGCCCCAGTAACTCCCACAGTGCTTTTCTTTTTTAATCCCAAGTCTTTAATTGCTTGACAATGTTTATTTGCATTCTTTGTATTTTTTTGCTTGAAGGGAAACTCTTCTGTGAGCCTTAAAAAAAAAAACAACAAAAAACAAACCAAACATAAAAACCCCTAAGCACTTTAATATTGAGGTTTAGTTTCTGTATTTCTCATTTTATCAAAGGGGGGAACAAAAATAGTTTAAAAAAAAGGGGTTCTAATATATACATGAAAAAAAGTGCAAGTGTAAACTCCAGTTCTGTAGTTGAGCCATGAAATAAGAATCTTAATTAGGAGAAAAAGGAGTTACAGAAATGCTTCATCTTTGTCACAGTTCTCCCTTTGTCTCCTTGAGTTTATGGGTGCTTTCTCAAGAGGTAGAAATTCTTGTTCTTGCTGTGCATGGGGGAGATAAGGATGGTATCACAGGGAGAGGCAGTTGTCTTTTCCCCAGAGGTAATGTACTACTGAAGGAAGGAGGGAAAGAACAGTCAGAAACTGCTGGAGGGGGCATGTTTTGCCCATAGGAAGGAGAAAATACAGTACCCCAGCAGAAAAAAACTGTAAGAAAAAGAGATGGGGGGATGCAAAGTTTGTAGGAGGAAAAGGCACCCACCAAGGGTGGGATGGCAGAGAGCAGCACTCAGATCTGAAAGTGCTGTTTTAGAGAAAGAAAGGATGGGATAAGGGTGTGGGTTTGAAATCATCACCTGATGATGTGTTTGTTTAAGCAAACCCAGGAAAGCTTCCCGTGCTGGGTTAAGAAAAGCCAGAGTCACTAGTACATGGAATAAACCCTGGTTTAGGCAGGTAATGACTTGAAACCCCCTGCTGAAAACAAAGGTGGTTGCCAAGGCAGCTTGACAGATGCAGTAGCAGTGTGGCTGTGAGATGGCACAGCTACTCCAGTTTCAGGGAGCATGGGAGTTTATCTAAGGACAAAGGAGGGAGGGATTCCCTGTGCAAGGTCAGTGTGGGGGAGAGATGCAGGGGGAGCCCAGCTGTCTGTGCTTAATAACCTCTAATCCAGGGTTTGTTGTGCTGTTGCAGTGCAGAAACAGGTTAGAGTGAACGAGGCTCAGGCCATCTAGGAAGTCATTTTCTGTTTCACTGATTCTCAGTTCTTGTTGTTTTGTCTTCCCCTCCCTTTGTATGTAAAACAAGGGTTCGGGGAGTTCCTGGACAGAGGTCACCCTGCTCCTGCCTGGGAGTGCAGAAATTCCCATCTCCACCAGCCACATCATTTCAAGTGCTCTGCAGAAGAATAGGCCTTTGTCAGGGTGAGATGATAGCTGTCTTCGTCTGGGAGGGGGAAGGGAGGACAGAGTTTTCTCTCAAGTTCTGTGGATTTCTATTCAGAATCATCTGCTTTGAATCTCCATCCTCACTCCCAACCCGAGCAAGCTGGCTTGCTCTGCCTGGCAGAGTGCACACAGCAAGCTGCTGAGCTGAGAGCTGTTCCAAAACCCAGGGATGGAGCAAACTTGAAAGCCAAACTGCCTGGCTTTTTAGCTGTATGAGTGATAACCAGAACAGGCATTTCATCAGCCTGTCCTTCAAAGGTTGTCACTTGCTCAGGAGTAGGTGCTTGCTTTGCTCTCTGCTCTCAGGACACTCTGGTTGAAGGAAGTGACACTGTCAATAAGAAAACCCAAACCCATTTCATTTCTCTGGTGAAAGCAGGTGCTGGAGCTCTGCCTGCTCTTCTGCATGATTAATGGGTAGTGAAACAGTGCAAATTAAATTGTTGCTCGGCCTCATTTATAACTCCTATAGCTGAAGTCTAGTGGTATGATGTGATTTTTGCCTCTAACAGCAGAATCTTCCATTTCTATATATACATGAATGCTCAAGGGCTTATTTTAGCTTCACAATCTGCACATTTTGAGTGGTTACTTGCCTTTCCTAGTGCAGGAAATTTTATCCCTAACTGTCAACAGGTGTCAGAAACAGAAGCAGCTGGAGCCAGAACTGAACAACGGTTCTGTTCTGATCTGATAAACTTGCAAATAAACCACATGCAACTTCTGTTGTGGACGCTCAGCCAAAGCTAATCGTGCTGCAGACCCCAAGTTTATTTCTGTGCCTGTTCCACAAGCTGTGAGGGGGGATAGTGAATGGTGTAGAGACTAACTTGCAGGCTGATAAGAAGCAGAGCTGCCTCTCAAATTGCTCCTAGCTGAAAGGAATCATAGACATGCAAGTTATTTGCACTGCATTCTGGAGACAGTTTAATTTAAAGGGAATTTTTGTGTGTGTGTGAGGGAAAGAAAACGGACAAGAGAAGCTGCTGGAGCAAACTTAAGCTCTTGTGAAAAAAAAGAGAGGGTTTACTGTGAGCTGAAAGGGAAAATAATTGAAAGATACCCATTCAAATGCTTTGTCTGCCTGCTAATTTTAATTAAGACTCCTCCTTTGTAACTATACCACAGAGCCTGAGTCTTTTAAAAAAAAAAAAAAAAAGTTATCACTAGGCAGATTTCTGAGAGTCT
Source organism: Corythornis vintsioides (assembly GCA_025447755.1). Taxonomy (NCBI): domain Eukaryota; kingdom Metazoa; phylum Chordata; class Aves; order Coraciiformes; family Alcedinidae; genus Corythornis; species Corythornis vintsioides. Next base: position 54,927 of record JAOEGS010020395.1, read on the forward strand.
CCTGATTGAATCATCATTTTAATCTCTTGGCTGCCAACCCCCTCTCCTGAGCAGAAGCTACTGGCTGCATTATCTGACAATTAACATGCTGAGAAATGCTACTGCTGTCCTCAGGGAGTTTCAGCAAGGCAAACCACTGTTCTGCTGAGTGACAAAAACCCCACAACCTTTACAGTATCCTCTGTGGTAAAACAGCCCCTGTTTTGTGAAACCTGGATGCACACCTTATTTTCACTAGGAAAAAAAGATTCTTCTTGAACACTTTCTGAAGAAAAAAATTTTTCCTTTCCTTCAATTCTTGTCCCTGCCACCCTCCCCAGTATCCCAGTTTGGAGAACTTGACAAATACAGTGGTTTTCACAATGAAATACCCATCAGTGACAAAAACTGCTGGCTGCTTTGCTTGTCTTTGCTCAGTGCCCTTGTACTTTCTCAGATCCTTCACTATCCTTGTGTTAGTGCTTCATGTGTCACCTCTTTCCCCTAACAAAGCACTAGGAACAGCTGCTCTGTGCCTGCTGGGGTCCCATCCTGCTCTTCTGCACCACCCTGCTCCAATCCCACAGAAGCCAAGCCAGGTTTGCTGCTCCCAGTTAGCATCACCCACTGCACTGCTCTCCTCTCCTAGCAACACAAAAAGGAGGGAGGGGGAATAAGGAAAAGCAAACAAACCCTTTCTGCATCTTCCCCCACCCTGGTAAGCCACACATCAGCCCCAGCAAGGTCTGCCCACAGGGCCAAGCTCATGGAGATGCTGTTTTGGCAGCAGACTCTGTCCTTGCACCAACGTTCACAAAAGGACTCATTAAAAACAAGCCTCTTGCCCTGCTTCCTTCCCTCAACTAGCTCCCATCAGCACGTTTTTCCTTGCATTATTTCATGGACAACAATAACCAACGTGCTGAGGAAAGAGCACTTCAGGAACAGGGGTTTTGTTTCTGAAGAAAAATGCCAAGGGTGGCTGTCTCTTTCTTCTCCCACACCCCTGCACTGCCAGGAAGGGACACACCAGGAGGAAGCTGGGCAAGGAGGGAGGGATGGGGAACGGTGGCTTGTGCCAGGCAACTTTTAATTAGAGTGAAAATGGAGTAAATATGATTCAAAGTGCTGCTTCTATCATCTCAAAACTACTTTGGGTATCCAATATGAGGATAAACAGTTTTTCTGTGAAGCCAGGAAGTTTAGGTTTCTGCATCTCAGCTGAGTATCTGCCCTCCCACAGCCTTGCTTGGAAGCCAGCAGGCAGGAGGAGGAGTGCAGAGTGCTGTGATACTCCAGAGAGCACACACCATGCCAACTGGGCAGAGCTCTTAATTACATCATAGATAATCATGCTGTAATCACAGAAACATGCGAGGAATGGGAGTAGCTTTAATTCAGGAAAAATAGCAAACTGGTGTAATGGGGAGAATCAGCAAATGCAGCAGCAGAACAGAAATGGTGAGGAGACTCCTGCAAAGTGGGCACAGAATAATATCCACGTTGATGGGGGACTGGGAAGCAGCAGGCTGTGTTTTTATCTAGCTGTTGTACGTGGCTAAGGCAAGCTCTGTGTGTCCATGAAAGCCCCAGGAGCTGCTTTCACTGTTACTCCACTGCCTGAGCATTCACTGTTGTCTAAACTTGGGAATAATTGTTGTGAAACTTTCAAGCGTGTGTAATTTTTCCTGTAGGCAGAGCAGACCAATTCCCAGGGGGGAAAAAGGAGTTGGCTCCTTGTAAGGACCTTGATCTCTAGATTTGGAAAGGAAGAGCTTTGGTGTGCTGGAAAAAGCTGCATGTGCATCCACGTGCTTTGGAGGCAGTCTCCTCCCTGGGCCCCATCCAGCTGCCTGGTAGGAACATGCTGAGGAAGCAGCTTCAGGCTCCCTGTGCAGTGCCCAGGCTAGGAAGGGACAACGGTGTGGCTCAGAACCTATCCTCCAGGTGGTTTTCTTCCCAGGAAACCCTAACAGAACTGGAAGAAATAAGTAAAAAATGGGTCAAAACATGCAGTGGTGAAGTGCACAGAGAGGCAGATGGGAGCCTCACAGGGACTCACTAAATCATTTTGGTAGTTAACTTAATTAGAAACTCAGTGGGAATTACAGAAGTGCCCATCTGACTCTCCAGATATCTCAGTGCCTCTGGAGAGATGGTCCTTAGGGCCTGTTTGAAATCAGGGATGCAGGATTGGTGATCACAGCATGGACAGAGCAGATGCTGGCAACTGTCACTGTCCTGCACTGATCCTGAGCACTGCTGTGTGCTGCTGCTTTGGGTAACCAGCTTCCAAACTCCTGCTTCTGGCAGCTGATCAGCAGTCCCACGTGGAGTTCGTGGAACTGCCACTGACCTCCAGGAGATGCTGTGGGAGAGTCACCAGAATCAGCCTGAGGTCAAGGTGTTTTGAAGTGCAGTAGCAACTCCACCTCGAGCCTTGATGCTGGAGTCCCTTCCTAGCAGGGAAATTAACTCAGTTACAAGGAAAGAACAAATGCTGCAGGAAGTCAGGCTCTAATTTCCATGTGCAATGCCACCTTCCCTGTATGTCAGCACCAAACCCCCAGCACAGAAAGACAGGCTGCTTCACTTACAGGCACAAAAACCTGTCTTCCTCTCAGTTAACTACACTTTTGTTCTGAGTAAGCAGAGGGCAAGGAGTGATCTTTACAAGTTGGGCTTCTATTCCTATACACTATAGAGAACACCTATGCAAGCTTTGGGATGCACAGAGCTCTAGATAGGAATGGAACTGTGTCAGTGAGTGTGACTCTGTGTGCAAGAATGGATATTCCCACCTGTTTTCAACCACCTGCTTTCATTCCCTGCTCATTCTAAATCACTTCAGCTCTGTCTAAAATCCTTTTTTTCTTGCCTCATACAGTAGTTATATTCTTATCAATACTGTGTAGTCTGAGGCTTCCTCAGAACCTCATAGTTTGTCTTGCAGTTTCTTCTGAATAAATCCCTTGCAAAGCTGTCCCTCTGCAGTGAGCAGGTTACACAGAAATCTCATGGCTGGAGAAGTGCTGCTCTGCCATGAGAGTCCAGAGATAACTAACTCCAACAGCCTGAGGATTGCTCCAGTCCTGAATTCCTTACAGAGGGTTTCTAGACCTGAATGCTGAGATAAGAAATCATGTCTTTCCAGGCCATGCAATCACACAAGGGGGTTAAGGACTGACAGTTGTATTTTGAGGTGTAAGAACACAAAGCTGTGAGCTGGTATTTGTTTCTCCTGAGCTGAAATCCAAGTGCCCAAAGATTCTGCCTGGAGTAGGAACAATTTGAGGTCCCTGACATACTTTGATTGCTGGTTTGAGCTCTATGCCATGCTTTCCAAGCCTGTGGTTCTAGGAACAGCAAGCACCAGGAAGCCTGAGAGCTCCATGGCTTTGCTTCTCTTGTGTGACTGTTTCAGCAGAAGGTTTTCCAGTGGCTGGAATGTGTCTAAAGGCTCTGTCCCAGGAGGGCTCTCTGGCATTCAATAACACGAGAAGTTATGCATTTGTTGTTCCCTCACAGGGTTTTCCTCCTTTACCATGGTTGGAGCACTTAGCTCTGACACACTTGGCTGAAACCAGCCCGTTGACTCAGACTCTCTTGGGGGGAGAGATGGACAAAAAGAGATAAAAAGCTGGGAACACAATAGAAATCCCTTTCTAATTTTTAATTCAGGAAAGGACTGTTTCAGAAACACCCGAAGGTAGGTGCACAGTTTGGTGGCAGGAACTCAAGAGAGACGTGTGAAGGCTGTGAAGGGAAGCAGGGTAGCCACACAGGCAGCAAATGTGTAGGTGCTTTGGGAACAAGCAGGCTGCAAAGAATTAAGTGAGGAAAGTGCTGCGTGTATCCAGATGCAGACCTTGGTTAGCTTAAAGAAATCAGATGCCTGGCCTTTGGGGAAAAAAACAGTGAGATAAAAGGAAGGATCTTAAGGGAGAGCAAGAACAGATGAGTGAGGATGTGAAACGGGGTAGGCTAGAGATGAAGAAAGAAGTTCTGGATACAGTGGAAGAAAAAGCTTATGAAAGCAAGTTGTGAAATAAAGCAGTGATGCTTTGCAGCTTCTGCAGAGTGAACAGACCAAGGCAGAGGTGAAGCAAAGTTTAGACAGCCAAGAAAGGAGATGAGAAAGAAAGAAATGTTTCTGGTTTCTTCCTTTCCAAGCCACGCCACTAACAAAAGGTTTGGCTTTCTGTGAGTGACACTTGCTGCTCTTACCTACTTCTAGAGCTTAGCCTGGTGTGGCCAAATGGTAACAGTGATGGACACGATGCCAGGAAGGGCTCTAGTGACTGTGCAGGCACAAATACCCGCGAGGCTGCACGTCCCCGGCGAGCTGCGCGGGAGCTGCCGCGAGCGTCCCATTCAGGAGGACCCAGCGGCTGATCCGCCGCCTTCCCTGTGACCCGTGGAACCGAATCCGTGTCCCAGAGTAAGGTCACCACGCCGGCAGCTGGGTGACAAACCTCGCTGGAGCATTGACTGGGGATTGCAGGCCGTGGGCCCGGGGCCAAGGGATGTCGAGCGTGCCCCAGAGGTGACGCGCGGGCCGGCGGCGGGAAGGCTTCCAACCCCACGGGCACGGAGCCGCGCCAGCTCCGGCGGGGGCCGGCGGGCTGCCAGAGAAGGGCCGGGCTGGCCTGGCTGCCCAGGTGGCTGTGGTGCTGTGCTGGCAGCAGGGAAGCCCTGGCAGGGAGGAGGAGGGAGCCCGGTGGGTAGTCGCTGGCTTTCGAAGGAGGCCCAACGCTCCCCGCCGATGGCTGTTTGCTTTGGCCGGGGGAATCCGGGAGGGCACGGAGGGGGTGTCGTGGCTGCTGTAGGTTGGGTGGCTCCACTGAGCTCAGCAGAGGTAGGCTGGTTGAGTTTTGGCTCAAGGTGTGACCGGTGGCATGAGCACAGTGGGACTGTGTGAGGCTGCTGGGAAACGGTTTGGTTGTCCTGGTGTGAGTCTGGCCCCTCCTGTGTGGCTGCCAAGACAGGGTGGTGCTGAGAGTTCCTTTGGGGTTTCTGGGTCAGTTTGAACAGGTAGCAACCGTGGTGCCGCAGTTGAATCCTTGAAACAATGCCATGACAACTGCACCACACGGTGCCTGCCAGGTTCAAGCAAGGACATAGTGGAAGGCAGTCAGCAGGGGAGCTGCAGATGAGGTAATGTGTTATCAGCAGACAGGTCAGGGCTCTGTCTATCAACTCCTGGAGCTCAGAATGACTAAAAATAACTTTCTATTGCAAGTCCCCATTTCCCCAAGAAGGAAATGCCCTTAGTTAACACCTTCCACCCCAAACGATCCAGGAATGACTTACTGCAGGTCCTGCACCCCTTGATATGCCAGGGGTCTAGCTGCGTGACTGGCTCAGATGTTCTGATTTCACCTCCAGAAGGTGACTAGAAGTCAAGAGTAATATAAAGACCTGAGCAATCCCAGCCACAGCCCCATCACCTGACTGTCACCACGGGTAATATTACAGTTAAGCACCAGCCTCTCTCTCTCAGGAATGTGAGTGTCTGGAGCAAGTGTGGGACTGAACTGCTCCTCGTGCCTTTTGAGGCACACATCATCAGATCAGGATCTAGACCATGAAATAACCTCACATGTCAGCTTCTCACTTGGGTCTGAACTGTGAACACAGAAACCTTTGCCTTCTCTCATTAAGCCAGACTTTATACCTGTACACACACACACCAGAGAGATCTCAAGCTAATTATAGTTCTATTCTTAGATGAATTTAAAAAAAAAAAAAAAAAAAGTTAAAAATCATTAATCATTTGGAGCTTGGAGTGTCCTAAGAGGTTTATTTCATCCCCTAAACTAGTAGATGTTTTGGCCCTTGCCACATAGGAAAAGGTTGATAGCACAAAAGTAGTTACAATATCAGAGCTGTGGGAAAAGGTAGTGAAACGTGGTGCCAACAGAAATCAGATTAAAAACCCTTTTGTGAAGGTTAGAATACAATTAGAATACCCAATCTTGACACTTTTGAAAGGAATTATTAGTTTCCAGATGTTTACAATAGTGTGTCATGGAATGTGCTAATCCTGACTGGAGTGGCAGATTTATAGCTGGGCCACTCCAGGCCAATACAATCTTCTCTTGAAGATATTGCTGCTTTGAGAAGCCACGAGAGAGGGCAGAAACCCCCAGTAAATCAATCCAGAAAATGCTGTTTGCATTAAGGCAAGGGGAGGGATGCTCTCTGATGAAAAAGCAAAAGTGCTGTGAAGAGGCAGGTGCTGAAAGACACCCCAGAAACCACCTCTCCTGCAGTGACCAACCCACAGCCCAGTGACCAAAACCACAGGGGTTTTCTTTACACACAGAAGCAATGAGCTGAAGTGGGGCTGTTGGGTCAGGGAGGCCAAAACTCCTCTGCCTTTGCATTGGTTGACTCAGGACTGGGCTTTTTGGTGTTTGGGGTGGGTTTTTTGCCTGACTACAGACAAGTATATATTACACAGCCAGTATAAAAGAACAATTAAGCACCTCTGCTGAGCGTGTCTCTTCTTCCCATGTAGCACACCCTGGCAACAAATCAATTTTGCTTTTGCTGTGAGACTTTTCTCTCTCTCTTTCTCTCTCTCTCTCCCCACCAGCTCAAAATTACTCTCCCAGAATCCTCTAGAGCAACTTTTTTTCCTCCCCCACCTCTCCAGTTCATCTTGCCAGTTGCCACTTTAGTAAATAGCATATAGAAAGCAATAACTTTATTCTTTCCATTCTCTCTAAAGGTTAACTATAGGTGAATGTTTTATTCTTTATAACAAGTAATTGATATGCATGAGCCAACTTTCTGTTCAGAACATAATTTGTATTCTTGAGAGATCTGTGTGTATTCTGGTTCGTATTGCTTCTTCCCTGAAGGGATCTGGGAGGGGGAGGAGAAAGAGAAGCTTTTAAAGTTTGGCTCACAAAAGTTAGAGAGAAAGATCTAGGCTTCCAGCTCCATCAGATAAATGGTAATGCAACTGCACAATGTTCAGCACCGTGGCACGTACTGATAGGGAAGGAACTGAGTAAATAAGGGGGAGGTGAAGGGGAAGAAGAGAATTCAGCAGGCAAAGAGAACACTCAGAATCCAGACAAGCTCCTTGCTAAAATGGAAATCATCAGGATCCTTGATCCCAAAGGTTGGGGGGCTCATTAGAAGCACAGTTCAGGTGGGATGGGGGCATTTAAGGAGCAGACTATTTTATATTTTTATATATATAAACCAGGAGTCTTCTCATGTGGTTGTGGTCTCCTCAGGCAGGCTGGTGGGTGTGGTGGGTACAGCTGCATGATCCTTGCAATGCCATAACCTGTCAGGTGCCACTTCAGGCCTTTGATTTTGCCACACAATGGTGATTTTTGATTTTGTAGTAAGGCTTTTCAGCCCCCTTGCATACAAGCAAACAGAAGACCCCCTTTAGGAAACAGAGAATGCATTGAAAGCTTATGTGAAATGTCACTTAAGGACTTGATATTCACACTTTCACTTCTGAGGGTAGGTCCTGCCTGTCAGAAGTAACACCCTTAGCTAGTTCAAATCTGTGGTTTTAGAAGAGACAACGGTGTATTTTTGTTAAAGAAAATGCAATTTAGAGGCAGAGCCAGGACAGGATTCTATATTAGTGGCATATTATCACAGCAATGCACAAGGCTTAGAGAGCCTTCATGCTACCCAGGCTGCAGCATCCCCTGGCAGTTGCCTGCTGCACCCACTAATAAGCATTCTTCACACACAGATTCCAGTTGGCTAGTAACAAAATGAGTCTCAACACTCATGACTAAGACAAATTCCCAGCCACAGCCACCCAGCTCATACAGCAAAAGTCCAAAGGAGCAGCACGAGGTTATTCTTTCCACTCAAACAGGTGTGCAAAGGGAACACATCAGAGAGACTTAAATAGAAGGTGAAGCAGACTGTGAATTTCCATCTAGGCTTGGTCTAATTAAAGCTCTGAACGTACTTGAGACTGAGAATTTTGTTTAGAGTCATCCCCTTATCAAAACTGTCATATGCCAGGAAATGTTAGAAGCAGAGTTTCTTATTCTCCACGTACTTTGAGCTCCTGTGTCTGCCATTTAAATAGCAGCATTTCCACCAGCTTTCAGTTTAACCCACAGAGGTTTCCCACAGTAACTACTGCTTGACCTACGAGCCCCTTACTCATACTGGTGACGAGTTAATTCCACAGATAGCTCCACTGCCTGCACTGGGATCACATTTAATTACGACTGCATCATTGTAAAATATTTCCAGCCCTTGAGGACTGAGGCAGATGCTGCTGTGAGCTCATGGCAAGAGCAGCACTCCCAGGGGTGGTGATCACCAGACCTTTCTGCTCTCTCTGCTCGTGTGAACCCCACACCAGTGGCAGTGGAACAATTAACAAGCCGTGTGAAGCCCGGGGTTATTTTTTTCCCATTGTTATCTTCCTACAAAGAGGTCTCTGACTCTTCCAACTCTACAATAAAAGCAGTAGTTTAAACTCCAAGGTGGAAAGGATTTTCTCACCTTTACACGTGGTGGGGCCCTGAGTTTTGTTTAACAGATTAATTAACAGACTATACAGGAAAAAAAATCTATTTCCATGCTATTTATGTACCACAGGCCTCAGCTGAGCTAGAGGCCTCCTGTTAGACACTGTGGAGGGATAAATAATGTGCTTTTGGTTCCCCTCCTTGTTATCTGTCTCTTCCCAAGGGGCTGATGAAACATTTCTCACACGGATGCAGTTAAAACCACACGTGATCTCCCTGCAATGACAGTATTTGTGAGCTTAACTAATCTCTGTGAAAAAGTGCTCGTGTTCAGGTCTAGAGCTAATGAAGGGGAAAGGGGGAAGAAAGGTTTTCAGTGCAGGGACTACAGCCCTGCACAGAGCAGCAAAGGCTGCTCATGCATCAAGCTCTCCTGAGGCCACTGAGTGTGTCTAGAGCTGAACCTACACGGAGACCACAGGGTTACCCACTCCCCTAGGGCTCCTTTTGCTGGTGTCCCAGGGACAGATTTCCCTGCTAAGCTTTTTCCTGCATGCTACAAAGCTTTCTTTTTTGAGAACTGCTATGTAATAACCTAAAATAGCCTGCCCCATCCATCCTGAGTGCAGCTGGGCAGAGTTCCTTCATAGTATCTGTCATGCCTAAAAATATTCCTGTTATGAAAATACAGGCAGAGATACTATGGCTGTTTCTTTCCTGTGCTGTGCCAGTGTGTTTAGTGTACATGTGTGTGGAGTATGGCTGAGGGTGAGATGCTTCATCCACAGAGCATCAGTGCTGTACTGAAGAATTCCCTAAAGCAGTGAGAATTCTCTAGATGCAGAAATACCTACAACACCATGAATAAGGGCTTGGTATTGGTCTGTAGCTCTACTACTGTGCTATAAATACATCTGAACTAAAGCAGACAGTATGTAAAGCAGGGCAGGGAATACCTCTGACTTCTAGACTTGCTAAACTTGCAAAGCTGTGGGCTGTGCTGCTCACAGTAACACTTCACAGGGCTGAGAGAAAGAAAAATACAACCAGAGTGAGGCAGGCTGAGCTTCACAAGTGAGCTGAGGTACTCCATTTGAATAGGTATAATAGGTATATAATACAATGAGGTGTCATATTTGAAGGAAAGAAACTAAAGGGCAGTGCAAAGTAGGCAAGATGCACTGTGACTGGTGTGTAGAGGATGGTGCTGGTGAGGACCACAGTGACAAAGCAGAAAGGTGGGAGGCATTTGAGATCACATGTGGTTTTCCTCCTCTGAAAGTTTGAAGTCATAGAAAAAGCCCGTGGAGGAATCAGATGTGACCATACAGAAACAGGAGCCAATGAAACAAAGGAGGAAAACCCTGTGAGTTGAGTGTTCCTCACTGCTTTTTTCCCCCCCTTCTTTCTTTTGATTTCAATGCTGATGCATTCAGCTTCATAAAAAAGGCAAACCCTGCCACTGGGCCTGCCCAGCTGAGGTGCTTTAAACTGCAAAGGGAAGCAAAAACGTGTAAGCACAGACACCTGCCAAGTTGAGGAGAACAGAAAGAAACAAGGGATGAAGCAAAGAAAATGCCCAGGTTGCCTTCAGTTCCCTCTGAACCCAGTCCAGGTCAGCACTGTTGCTGCCTGTGCTGCCAGATACGAGTTCCAGCAGGATGCCCTGTTTTTATGGAAGGATGGATGGATGTTTCTCTCAAGTGCTATCTTTACATCAGGTTGCTGCTGCTTTGAAACCTCCTTTGCTTCATAGTTTCTATGGTTCCACAACCAGTATCTCCATGTACTCATCCTCTGTGACTGCTGAGAACTACAGTTTAATTCCCTGGAGGGAGAGATGCAGGCAGATGAGGCAGCACTTTCCTGCCCAGTTCTGCACAGCAGAATGAGTAACCCTTCCAAGAAGACTGCCAGTTACCCCCCCTGAATATCCTGCTTTAGTGCAAACTCCTATTCATATATGTAAATACCATTTTAAACCCATTTCTTAAGTCTGTGCCTATAAAATCCTTTGGCACGTGCAGAGGAGTTCAGGTACTTTCAGGTTAAAGCAATTTTGGCAGAATAAAGACAACTAGAAGCAGCCATAAAAAGCCTAAATCTCTGGAAGTAAATGATATGTCCTTCCCTGTGCATTAGGCTGCATGGTTAGATAGGCAGGGATGAAGTCAACAACAAGCCTGAGGACTGCAAAGTAAATATTTGGGTTTATTAGCTAACTGTTTGGGGCTTTTACATTTGTTTGGATCACTGTTTGAGTCCAACTCACCTTCCACCAAAAGATAACAGACACGATCTGTCTCCTGCCCACAGCCATCTCCTCCATCAATATTTTGCTTATCTCTCTTGCCACGTTTCATGTTGTTTCAAGCAGCTCTTTGGCAAGCCACAAAAATGTGAGCTATCCAGCTAGGTTTGAGTGGACCCCAGCTGAAGTAAATTCTCCACACAGGCATCCTATCCTGCTTTTCCATTTCTTGGTTACTCATCTTTGGGCCCTGCTGCACTGAGATCAAGAGTCTTTCAAATCTTTAGTGAGGAGACCATGCATTACAGAAACTATGGCTTTCACTGGGCTGTGTTTCTATAGTAACCATCTTATTAAAGCACTGCAGCCATCTGCTTTAAATATTAACTTCAGAAGACCATCAGGACTAGCTTAAAACAATACCACGTGCTTATTAAATATTAGAACTAGCAACAAGAGAACTCCAGGAGAGAGCTTTTTCCCGTTCCTTCAAGCTAATCTTTGCCAAAAGTCCCCAACACTGCTTTGCTCTTTTTAGATAATTTAACAGTTCAGGCCACTGCTTTAGAAAGAAATGTTTCAGTCTCCACACCAGTTGCTGGTGGCATGTACTACAACTTTCTGGGTGTTGCAGAAACAAATGAAGAAAATAGCTTTTTGAGGGGCAATAGGTGGTGATTTTGTCTGTGTTCTTCCTAATAACAGACATTCCTGACCCTGTTTTGGGGTACAACCAGCAGATTCCTCAGAGAGATGTCTAAACACAGTAATGCATTCCCCCAACCTCCAGCTTACAGCCAAAGCCACGAGACTGAAACCCCCTGCAGCTTGTGCCCTAAGGAGCAGGAGCCTGGACATTGTCCTGATGGACAGAAGTGCCTGCTACTTAGAGAACCTGCATCAGCAACAGGTTGAGACAGCCATGTCCTCAGGTGAAGCACACTCAGACCTGTTTGTTTCCTTCCAGCAATGTGAAATATGTTGGCTGTTACTTCTGCAAATGCTCTCTTCAAACCTAGAGAGGCAAAGGTAAACTCCTGAGAGCTGTCCTGAGTGTATGGCAGCTGCCTCACCCTCCCTTCTTGTCTCCCCTCTGCCCTGCTCCCTGGTTCTGCACTGCCCTGACCCAGCACAGGCCCCTGTGTGTGGAACCAGAACACATGGGAACATTCCTCATTTGCAAATTTTGTCTGAAAATTTCCCCAGGGCAAGAGGAGAATTCAGATCTTCCCGTGGCAAAACCACACACCTTTGGCACTGCAGCTCCAAGGAAATCTTTTGCATTTTCTGAAACACACTTCTACCTCCATCCTCTCCATCTCATCAAAAATGTACATACTGCTGGGATTACATGCTCTCTTCCAACTGGTTTTCCCACTGCACTGACACACTGAACAAGTGCCTCCTCTAAGCTCTTCATGCTCTTGTCCAGCTCCTGAAGCCACTGTGCATGGAGTAGCAGCAGTGTGCCCAGGGCCTTGTCCAAGAAATTCAGTCCAGTGGATCACCAGAGCATCACAAAAATGACTAATTACTTTAAGATTCCCCCAGTAAGAATTTCCTCCTCCCCAGTGACACCAACTTCTCTTTTGACACACTAGTTTTTCTTCTGGGGTTTCTCATGTTGGTAACCCAGGGCAGTATCTCAAAAGGCAGGAACATTTGTGAAGCACAAGCACTGAATGAGCAACACCACTTCCCAGAATTACAGCATCAAGCTCTTGAATCAACAAGACTTGGGTTGTTCTTAAGTAGGGTGCTGGGAAGTGTTTTTTTGCCCGTGGCTTGTGCTGAGCAGATCTTCTGCAGGCCTGGTGCTGTTCCTGCCTCACCTTTGAGTGCTGTGGGCACTTGTTAATGCAACTTAATGCACTGCCCAGCAGGTGTTCTCCATGTTTTCTTCTCTGGGCTCAAACAGAATAAGCAGTTGGTCTGTTAGGGACCCATGTTCTGCTGAGAAAGCAGTAAGAGAGACAGAGGAACAATGCAGTCCATGTCTGTCTGCTTCCCACTGCCTCATTCTGTGCTGCAGATTTTGGTAGCACAATTCAGACCCCATCCAAGATTCTCAGCTGCAGGAGACATCAAGGAAAAATCCCCACAGGGATTTTTACCACAGGGATTGTTTCATCTCTGCTCCTTCTCTCCCTGCTTTTTTTGGTAGATTGGCTTTTAAGGGTGCTGAGGGAGAAGGGCATCAGTTGGTGAATAATCTCCCACCCACACGTGGCAGAGAAAGCTATGGCTGGGCACAGCTCTTCATTATGCCAAGGGGTCCTTCTCCCCAAAATGTGCACTGACAGGATTATTAGTCAGCATATGTTCTAGGGATAAGAATAATCAAAAGTCCCAAGCCTGTTCTCTGGGAGTTGGGTACAAAACTCTTCAGCAGGAATTGCACCCATGCATCTGAAGGCATAATTAAGGTGTGCCTTCTGCCCAACTAGTTAAACAAGATTTGCATTACTTTTTTACCTAGAGGACAAACCCATGACAGAGTCTGTATTTATTCTGAGATACTCATCTAAACTGACACAATGGTGTTATTCACCCTGTAGCATGCAGTGGTAATCTTACACTACTCACTTTCATCCTGCCCCCAACTAAAGGCATTGAGTAAAATAATCTTCATCATGAGCAGCATTGCTTTCCTCACATGCTCTTCACTGGGTGACCATCATAAGCTCTTTATATAAGGGAAGAAAAAGAAAATAAGAATATTCTCTGAGTCAAAGATGGAGCAGAAGTTGTGGATCTGTACAGACCTTACACTGGTTAAATGTAAATGGGAAAGCCCACGGGCATCATCAGTACTAAAAATCTAAGTCCTGGTAAACCTCAGTGCTTTCTGATTCAGAACATTGAAAGAGTGCTTCAGGCTGCTGGAGAAAGACTCCAGAACATGCAGAACCCAGGAAAAAAGAGATACATCCATTTAGAGATGTTGCAGGAAGGCTCTAGTTTTCCTTTCTCCAGTTCCACAGCAAGGTAGATTTGGTTTCCTCAGGCAGGAGCAATGCCACAAAGAACTCTTAAACAGAGTTTAACAGAGCAGTGACCTATTTTCACTAGTTCCATTCTTATTTCTAGGTCTGTTCCATACAGCCTAATGAGCATTCAGCAGGGAAAAGGCATCAGCAGCTGATGCAAGCACATCCACTCACATTCCAAATGATTTAGGAATCAGCCAGGAGACTGGGGAAACTCAGGGATGGGTTGGGCTGAGCTGCAGAGCTATCTGACCACAGTGAGACAGTGACCAGGCCACAGTGGACACGTGTTGGCTCCTCCTGGTTTGTTTACAGAGCAAAAACCAACTGTGCAGGAGCTTTGACAACTCTGCTGCAGAGCTGCTCTGGGAATGGATGGGAAAGGTGAAGGCTGCAGACTAGCTTTGTGTTTACATGTGTTTTAGCAATGGGATTGAATCCCACTGGAGAAGAGGCACGAGGAAGCTCGTAGGGTATCTTTCCTAAGGGCTTTGTCATGATGATGTTTCAAACCACTTGGGCTGTATCATGGTACTCATACAAAAGAGAACTACCATCTTCTCTGCTTCTGTGTGTCAGGGGAAAAAACCCTTCCCCATTTAGCAGGCTTTTGCAAAGCTGGGATTGAATTCTTTGATTCCAAAAGGAAAACCTAGAAGTGATTTATTAACAAGCATGGGTTATTTTTGGTAGTTTAGCAGCTTTTTCAAGAGAGCTCTGTTTATCTTTGGCAGCCACTGAGTTTTATAGCCTGTCTTCCTCCACACAGACATGTATTTCTGAGGAAACTTAGAGAACACAGGAATCTGTCAAAAAAAGAGGATCATCTCACCACCATTTTACAACATACTGCTAAATTCTAGGAGGGAAACTGCTTTAGATTTGGCACACAATGCAAACTTCTTTGAAGTACCTATAGGATAATGAAGGGACTTTTTTTTTCTTAAAGTAGTTATCTGCTGCATCCAAAAGTGATTTTAAAATACATATACATGAAGGTAGGAAGTGGATAGAGTTGAACATGGTTTGCTAAAGGGGCATTTCAGCAGGGAAATTTCATCTTTGTTTTTTTTTCCTAAAAAATATCCCAAACCCCCATCAGCTGTGCAGTGCTGTTTGTGTTTTGTGATTTCCTACATGGCTACTCCCAGCCTGCCTGGGAAGCATTCCTGAGCGCCCCAGTGCAAGTGGGAATCAAGGCACGAAAGGGAACTGTCCATCAGGAACCACGGGATCATGCAGAGTTTTTCCTTCCAGCCAAAGCCAGGCAGCTTTGCAATTCCTTCCCACTTAGAAAATTCCATGTGCTTTCCGAGCCGAACACAGTGCTGGGGAGCACAGTCACTGCTGGATCACCCGCCACCCCTGCTAGCTCACAGTAGCTATTTTTAGCTTACGGTGGAAAACCAGGGTTTCCAGATTGGCTTCAGAGCCTGAGAACCCAGGCTTTGTGTCTGAAACAGCTTTTGGCTGGCTCTGCCCTGGTGAAATCACCACCACGTTTCAGGCATTTGGGGAAGTAGCTCCCGAATTATTTCTGTTTATCGGCAGGGGTTGCACGAAGCTAGATGTGGCTGGGACAAAATACACTCACAAGCCTTTCGTTTCCTCTTAAAGAGAAATTTGCAGATAAAAACACTAGAGTTTCACCCTGGCCGTGCACTTTCTATGCCTTAAAAAAAAAAACCCCATCAAAACAAAGCACACAGGACGGGGGGAACGGTCTGTGGTCGCCGCCCCCCTACACCAGCTCTGTTTCAAGTGCAGCTGTAAGTCTCATTGGCTTTGACCTTTGCTGGAAGAGCTGAGAATAGGACAAAGAGTTAAAGTGTTACCAGTCCCTGCTGAGTCGGCACTTCTCAGGCAAGCCAGCCAGGCGGCTGGAGAGGGTGTGCAGGCAGCAGAGGGTGAGCGGGAGGGAGAGTAAAACAAAAGGAGAAGAATAAACAGTGCACACCCCGAAACAAAACAGGGGAAGGAGTCGAGAAAAACGCTTAGTCTTTGGAGAACACCAACTTTTCTGTTTGTTTCCCCTCCGTGTGGAGTTAGATCTCGTGATCTGAACTCAAGGTACGGTGGATACACGAATCCTTGAACTCTGAACTGGTGAGGAGAGTGGCAAAAAGCAAGTCAATACCGTGGTAGCTGAGTGGCTGGAGGGAAGAGTGCTTTGTCTTTGTGTGCCTCAGCTAGGGGAGGCCATTTAATGCAGCAGCTCCCAGCTGTTCAAACCCCTTTCTTGCACCGTGGCCTGCTAAAACAAAGCAAACCAAAGCGGTCTGCTCGAGTGAGAACGCAACTGTGGTTTCAAACACCAGCTCCCCGTCTTTCATCGCCACCCATCTCTTAAACCTGCTCAGAAAGTGGTCCTTGCTTTGTTAGGGAGATGAAAAACCTGCCCATTCATTTCCCCAGGCTTTCTGAAATCCTGCCCTACTGTACCCGTTACCCAATTCCCTCCTGGTGTCTCTGGAAAGCAGAGAAGCTTCCTCGCCGTCGCGTCTGCGTCTGGCCGGCGCTCCCCGGCACTGCTACTCTGTCGAGCAATAAGGTTTCTATTTTTGACTCACTGTGGACGACCTTGTTCTGAAAAACCCCCTGACCTGAATCTCACTTCGGTGCAAAAGCAGCAAACCCAAACCCGCCGGCAGACTCGGCCAGCCCAGCGCAGCCCTGGCCGACGAGGGTGTTTGTAAACAGCGTGGCCACGTGCGCGGCGGCCACGTGGGGACTCGGCTGCCCGAACCTCCAAACCACCCTGGGGAAGGAGCAGCCCTGAGTGCTCCCCCTCCAGCTTCTTCCAGAGCTGTCCGCGGGGCTGTCGGGTCTCTCAACACGGCAGGGGAAAATCCATCTGGCCTTCACGGTCAACCGCCTGTGTCGGCATCCAGAGACGCCGCCGCACGGGCTGAACTACCCGTCGGCTTGTAGCTCCAAGTGCATTTCATCATGGGTTGTATCACGAGTGTGGGAATGGGCTGGAGATACTTGGGAAGCCTCTGGGTTCAATGCACCACATACCAACCCAAGCTGGCTGAGCTGTGACTGTCCCAAAGACCAGAGAGGGATGTTAACTAAGACTGACCACCTCTCATTCTGGGAGGTACCAGCTGACTGTGGCACAGAGAGCTCTGAACGTCCAGCAGAGAGGTTTCCGACAGCAAAAGCAAATTGGGTTTGATGGGGTTTTTTTTCCCTTTCCCTTGAGCTCTGCTGCCAAGCCTGATGTCAGCGTGAGGGTCTGTGAACCCTGACAAACCCTGAATTGACCAGCCAGCTCCGAACGGGACTGCGCAGTCGGTCGGAGCCGAGGTACGGGAACGGGCTGCAGACTGTGGGAAACCTTGCCTGGATGAGCAGGAGGATCAAGGGTATTAAAGGTTAATGGGAGTTACTGGAGTACCTACTTATTGAGATGACATGACACAACTCCGTTTCATACGCTGCAATTAACTGACAACACACTATTTTTAATTATAATCAGCTCGCTGGGAGATTTTGCTTATTTGTTGGGAGGTGCGTGGAGGCACCTGCAGTGCCAGGAAAAATGAGGTGCCATCCTTTCCTGCAGCCTCTTCCCCGAGGAGCTAAACAACAGGGTGTCATTTGCTGGGTTGGTTTGGATCAGCACTGCTGGTTTAAAGGTCTGGAGGCTTGTGCAGCAAAAAGAAAATGAACATGTTGTCAATCGATAGAAAATGCTACTGAAAACCAACTTCTGGGGGGAAAAAAAACCAAGTGAAAAGCTACTTGTTTCTCAGTGGAGTTTCTGTTGCTTAAAATTGATAGTTCTGTTATCTTAGCAAGCAGAGAAAACTATCTGTAACCCTCGGAATGAGCAGGATGTCACGGGTAAAGCACTGGGGCTCAGGAGATACGGGTTCAGCTCCCAGCCATACCACAGCTTTCCTGTGTCTCAGGGCTGCACAGAAAGAAAGGCAGAGAAATGAATGGCTCCAGCAGGGTTTGCACCACCTTGTGTGATCCCTGTGTGCTCTGGCTCTCAGCTCTTGCTTATTAGCTTTGTACCCTTTCTCTTACTCTCTGCATGTTCTGCCTGCTCATTAATACCAGCACCCTAGGGAAAAGGACTGCAGCAGTGCTGCTCAGGAACACAGAGCAGGTAGCAATAGCAGCTTTGCTTTATTTACTACAAATATTTATGTTTTTTTGCCTGCCTCTGCTTTGCATTATAAACAAGGGTTACTAATGCTCTGGCTCCTCCTGCTCTGCAAGACCCTGTTTCTCTGTCTCCCTTACTGAATTAAGCAGCAAAAGAGAACAAAAATGGCTTATGTTTGTAAAGCCCTGAGCACAGTGGGATTCTGCTTTGTGGCTGGGATATGAGGTGCCTCCTAACATGCAATAATTAATTTGACTCTATCCACTTTTCTTATATTTAGAAGCATCAGAGTTGCCATCCTGAATTAGACTCATGCTCCAGCTTGTCCAACAAAATATCCCCAAACCAGCTAGCAGCAGTTGTTTCAAGAAAAAGCAGCTATTCAGTAGTTACAGACTCACTCTTCCAGAGGCAAAACTTCTTTCAACAATCAGCTAGAGTTTGTTTTATAGCAAAAAAAAAAAAACAAGTTAACTTGTAACTGCTTTGAAAAGTGGTTTTGGGCTGTTTGGGTTTTTTTTTTAATGTAAAAATTAGGTTCTTGCTTCTATATCTCCCTCTAAGTCTTTCCATCCATTTCCTCTCATGCCTCCCCCAAAGAATTAAAAATACCCCTTCTTTTGTTCATTTGCTCCTGTGAGTGTCTTCCCATAGGCAGACTGTTACAGCTCTGTGAGCCCCAGGAACATGAATAGGGCTTTGTGAAAATGGCAGGGGCTGCCATCAGTTTGCAGGATCACAAGTCAGCTGACAGCACTGAGGAGAAAAAGAAAAAGCCACCTACACCTAATGTATTGATAACTGCATAACATAGGCATGGTAAAAATGCATAAATAGCACTTTTCCTACCTGGTGTCTCACTTCTCAGGCAGTATATATAGTAATCAAGAAACTAAATCAGCACAATTCTTATTTTTCCTACTACTTTCTCACACCTCCAAAAGCTTCTTCTCTGCATTAAGGATTACAGGGAAGCAGAAAAGTCCAGGTCCAAACTTCAAGAGAACAAGTGTTCTCTGGAAAGTACAGAAAGCAGGGAACTGAAAGGCTGCATTTTTTTCTGTTCAGGTTTATAAATACCTAGAGCTTTTCCCTATTTGGTCAATATTTTCACTTGTTTGGGGTATGTGCTGTGTACACTCAGGCTGTGTGTGGAGTGGAGACTCACTAACAGGGGTTTTCTTTACCCCAAAATGTCTACTGGTTATGTGAGTTAAGTGTTCAACCTGACCCTTTCCAGCTGCTCAGCTTCCATGGGTTTGATTTTACTGCTGCCACTGCAGTAACACAGACCTGAAATCAAATAGAGAAGCAGGCAAAGGTGTGGAGTGGGAACAAAAAGTTGGGCATTTGAAGAGAAATTATGTTCAGGTCTGTAATACACCCCACATACACACTTCTCCAAATGCCAGGGAGAGGCAAGTCCAGTATTTTCCACCTTTCATATGTTCTCTCTCAGGGGTAAATTGCATTCCTTTTCTGAAGCTCTACGTGCACTTTAAGCCTGAAGGAAATCTCTCACTTCTGTGAACTTTAGTAGCTTTGGAGGAAGGAAAGCAACTCCTGCTTCACTGCAACAGCTCCTTCTCCTCATTGTACCATGAGCAGGACAGTCATGTTACTTGGACAAGAGGAAATATGCAATTATTCTTTTCTCCTTTTTGCTTACATAAGAGCTGAAAGAGTTTTGTGTCCTTTGGCAAGTACAAAAATGGTATCACTTCAAAGTATGCGACTTCAAACACAAGTGAAGTAGCACTGAAAGAACAAACAGATTAGACAGAAACAAAAAAACAGTATCAGGGGCATGAAATGGGGGTGAGTGCTTCATGAACAGTGCTTGTCTCTCCCTCTAAGGGAGAAATGTGGAAAGTTATTAAAGGACACTGAAGTTGGGGGCAAAACTCTCCCTCTGATCTCTCTAACAGCCCTAAAAGTGGCAGGAGATGGAAGAAACACTCAGTGCAAACTCAGAAATGCCCTTGTCACGTATTCTTTACTCTTGCTTGCTACCTTCTGCTACCCAGCTGCTGTGAGAGTAATGGAAGCTGTGGGTCAAAAAGAAGTCTGAAAAGCAAACAAAAGGAGGTGGAGAGCCTAGTGAAACAAAAGCAGATGTGGATGTGACCCAAATGTTTGTGTCCTGCAACTGAGAAGGCAGGTGAGAAAGAGACCACGGGAGTGTAGTAACAAGAACACAGTGATTGTCATCCACAGGAACATCAACTACAACCAACTCATGGCAGAAGTCATGTGTATTACTAGATCTGTGGACTGGCCTTTCTCCCCTGCTGTACAGTGGTGAACACCATGACTCATCTAGACAGATCCAGCACCAACTGCTTCCTCTCTGCGAGTCAAAAACCAGTTCTTAGGATCCATTCTGGCAAGCAAGCAATGTGCTTTGCTCTCCATCCTGAGTGTTTGCTGCAAAACTGCATGAGAAAGTCAGGAAAAGGTGCATGGGAGTGGAAAATCATGTTTCTGGATGAGGAGCAGTATAGGCTTCAAACCTCTGGGCACCAGAACCTGTCTGACAGCTTTGGTTGAGGTCCACAGGGAAGGGCACAAAACACGGTGTCAGTTGGGTGCTTCTGACCAGCTACAATGCATTTTCACCAGTGCTTCCTGAAACCACCTTGGCAAGAAGCCCCCAGTAATTACCAGCACTCCTCTCCTCCCTCAAAACTAACAAAACCCAGCCACTGGACTGGTAGATGAAATGCAGAAATCTCCAGCAAGCTTCTTGGGTCTTAGGGAGCTCCAGAAGTCCTTGCAGTGGAATTAGCTTTCGTAACAGCAACGCCTCTTTGTGTCAACACGTCTCATTAAGTAAGAGAGACTTTCAGCTATTTCATTTTACTTACAAAGTTAGTAGGGCTCGTGGTTTCTTTTTGTTCTTGAAATCAAGAATTGTTCTAGTATTCAGTGAGTCACACCCAGTGAAGGAAAAATACACAGCCATTTACAGGGGGATTCTTGCATTGCAAAGAGCTGTTTTGTCATGAGAGCTTTGAATCCCTTATCCATTTTTTTCAGGGGAGAAGGGAAATAATTTAAAACCTCTGCAACAATTCCCTCGACCTCCATCTCATACCTGGGGGTCAGTTTGTTCCAGGCAGACACAACTCAGAAGCTGGGGGGGGAGTGGAAAGGGCAGCATCTGAGAAAGGAACCGACGTAGCTGCAGAGAGCTCGGCCAAAACCCAACCTCCAAGATGTTTTCATCAACTCCACCTTCATTTCTTCCCCTCTCCACCACCCCTGAGATCCAGGGACCTTCCTAGAACTCTGTCCTCGCCGCCTGCGTCAGGGCAGCTGCCGGGGAGGCTGGGACAGTGTTTGTAAACACTCTACCCACGTGCGTGCAACCACATGGAGAGTCATCGTCCTGACCTAAACATCCACCCCTGGGTAAGCTGGGATATTGCTGCAGTGGAGCCAAATCCTTTTCCAGCACCACGTGGCTTTGAGTAGCTCACGCCAGGAGACGAAGCTTGGACTGCTTCTGCATTGTTAGAAGGGAGATTAAGCACAGGAGTTACTTAAATATTAGTCATTGATATGTTGACGTTGATATGTCCATGTACAGACCAATATTCACATGCTGGCAACACACCTGGAATACATTTGAGGCTAGAGGTGATGCTGCAGAACACAGAAGAGTTGTCTAAATTGCATCACAGGAACTCATCAGACAGTGCCCAGGCTGCTGCCCCATACCCCCCCAAAAAACACTTCCAAAGGGCACTTGGTTATCCAGCTATTCCTGGTTATCTTGGCTATCAAACCCCTGCTTGTTTCTTTGGAACTATCTGAAAAGATCTGCAGTCCTTGATTAGGATTAAAATGCTGAATTTGCCTTTCTTCCTGATCCTGAGCACAGAACAAGCCTATTCCTTTTTCACACTGCAACAGAAATGCTGCCTTTATTTTTAATAGGAAAAAAAAAAATCACACACCAAGAATTAGGTCAGGCTGAAGCCTCAAGACTGCAAGCCTTTATTTATTAGTAAGACCAATCCTGCTGGGGTCTCTTGCCATATTTAAGCTACAAGGTAACAACACTCCAACTTAGAACCCACACCTCCACAGAAAACTCTGGTTTTGAAGGACAGCCTGATGGTTTTTTTCAGGTTGCTGAGATGACTCAGCTTTCTGGAAGGTGTTTGACAGAGATGAATAAGCCTCCTTGAAAAGATAGACAGGAATCTCAATCTTTACAGCTTTTAATTGTTCAAGTGTTTTTCAAAGCATAGCAACTTTCTTTAAGCTGGCCCCAGATCTCAAATCCTTTCTGAACTAGTGGAACACTCTTTGTGATGCTCTTAAAAAGCAGGGCTGTTCCCCCCTTTCATTTCAAGAGCAGTGTGAGATACCTGGGAAGAAAAGCTAAGTGTTCTACTCATTTCTCAAACCTTTTTTTTTTCCCCTCTGCCTTCCTGCTACTTAATGGGAGGCACATTCCCAGTATTTTAATCCAAGCAATTTTTTGGGGTCAGTCATCAGCTGTCCTTGGGATTAGTCCAGCTGATGCTGGAGGTTCAGAGTTTATTCCACAACCCCCCCCCACACACACACACATCTCTCTCCCCACCCACTGAGCCATTCCTTGGAAAAACAGATGAGGTTTAGTGGCTTGGGTTTTTTTTTTTCTCCCCCCCAAGAGACTTCTCTACCCTGAGGGAAGTCAGAAATGACTTCTTTTCAATGGGTGACTGAGAAGATGATTACTCAGGGTACTTTCCATCTGTAACATTTTATTATCTAGGATATTGGGACAAGCTATGCAAATTGAGCACACAAGCAGTGAGGATCTGGAAGCATAACAGCTGGAACTGTGGCAACTTGGTACTAGTTACTTGTTCAGTGTTGAGAAGGGCATGTTTTCCAGCAGAACATCATTAATGAGTAAGAAGGTATTCACTGCCTTATGGAGCAGGGGATTGGAATAATGCTCCAAGTGTGATTGATTCATATAATTCCCTTTTTGGCTTTCAGCCACGATGCAGTCATATGCTTTATCTCTGTTCAGACTACAGCTTTTTCTTTCTTTTTTTTCTTTTTTTTTTTTTTTTTTCAAATAATGAATCATAGTACATCCCACTCCATTTCAGAACCAGCACATTGCCTTTCCAAATGATGTCACAACACTTAGTGCTGCTGGCTGGCTGCCTCAGCAGCAATCAGAGAGCTGGACTAAATAAATACTGTATATTATTTGGCAAAATCATTTGTGGTTGTGTTCTCCAGCAGGGTTTCCAAGATAACCACCAACTCGACTTGAAACTTGGCAACTTGGTTCTACCACTTTCAGGCTCCAAGTGGGAAGCTGGCTTGCAGATGCTGCTACCACACTTCGAGCTACTGTGTGGCAGGCAAGTGAGAGAGGCAGAAGGGTCACTCTGTGACAAGCCAAATTTGACAGCCCAGCTGAAATTCCACCTTGAAAAAGGGATGATTTTTTAAAAAGGACCCTGTTTGGCTCCTGTAAAAACACGAGGCACAAGCTGTCACTTGGAACCAAGCAGAGCAAGGGATTTCAAGTCACTGCTTAGGCACTGAGAAAACCACTCTAGTGCCTGTGCAAGTGACTTAGAAGCAAAGCACTCCCTGTAATGCCAGACAGGGGCAATAACATCAGTCCAACACAAATCAGGGTTTTTTTCCAGCACCTGAGCAGCAGATTTGCTCCAAAATATTAGGGTTTTTTTTAGGGAGAGGTTGTTAGTTGGGTTTTTTTCCTTATTTAAGGCCATCTGGCTGTTGTTAGTGGTTAAAGGAACCGTATGGGAGTCCCAACAGCATCTGAAGAGCTCAGGGCAGAACAACCCCTTCCAAATCCAGCAGCTGAAGTCTCTGTTCCAGCAGGAACCACAGGGTCTTCCCTGTTCCAGTCCTGCCAACTCTGCACCCAGAAACCAAAAAAACAAATTTCCAGCCTCCCACTTGCAAGAGGAGACCTTGGGAACCTGTCTGGCATAACAGCTCCTCCACAGGCACACAGTTCCTTGTTTCCTAAACCATGGTGACACACCAAAGCCCAGGACCATGCCTGCTGTATCAAAACAATGCCAACAGCCAGGGCCAGCACAGTGCCAGAGCTCTCCTTAAAGGCCTCCAGAAACTCTGCATTCTGTGTCTCCTGCTCAATCTTTTCTTCTTTTGAGGATCTGTCAATAATTAGTTCTGAAATGGGCAGCACAGAACCACTTGCTGAGGTTCCCTGGATGCATCCAGAGGGTTTTTTTGATGTCATATCTCAAAATGAAATGACTGTTTCCACTGACAGGTGACTTTGGAGTTCTTTGTTTCATGTAAACACCTTAGTCCAACCAACAGCAGTCCAAGCATTGCTGTTTTTCACATCTTTGTCCTCAATTTCCCCCCCCTCCTCCCCACACCCAGGTTGCTAGATGGAAACTTTTTTTGGCAAGGTTCACACTATGCTTTCCACGACATTAAAAGAGACAAAATACTGCCCAGCAGTGATTTATTGGTTGCAGATTGTTGGCCTTCTGCAGTTTAAAATCCAAGATGGGGATATTCTTTCCAAGTATCAGCAGCAGAACTGAACCAAAAAAATCTCGACTTGCTAGATTTACTAATGATTTCAAGATACAATGGACTTACATATTATAGCAAGAACATTTTCAGAGCTGGAAAAGAAATATACCAAGCTGTCAATGCAGAAGCAGCGAAACAGTATCCGTGTTTGTATCCAGTTCTCAGCCTTTTGAAAAGAAACAACCCTGAGATATTTAGTAACCGAGACACTAAAGTGTCAAAGGACAACAACAACCCAAGTGCCACGTGTTTGAGAGAGAAAACCCAGAGAAACAGGCTACTAAAAACTGTTACTTGACCACTGTTAAATCACAGACCTTCAACAGTGATACAGAAACGATTCTATAGAAAGTCCACGGGCTTACCTTCACTTGGAGGGCTGCAGAATTAATTCTGAGGTAACCAGAAGAGGAAAAAGAACCCCAAACCACCAAGAACGAAAGAAGTTTTGGGAAATGCAAGGGCAGGTGAGGGGCAGAGAGCCCCGAGGGCTGAGGAACGGGCTCTGTTCCCGTGGCTACTGGTGAGAGGAACCGATCCGTGCATCGCACACCGCTTAAGGAAATTTGCCTAACTCCCGGGAGATAAGGATGATTTATCACCTACGGACTTGTGTCTCTTAAAAGGATGTACCACGGTGTTGGTTTTGCCACCTTTTCCTCAGCCGGTTCCCTCTCCAACCCGACTCTCGACCATTAGCATCTCCCTGCTCAATACTTTCGGCAGCCGAGTCCTGTTCCGAGCTTCACAAGCTCCGGAGAAAGTGCCGCGGTGAAACACACGAGTGAGTGTCGGTGTTACTACACTCACCCCCTGCTGCACTAAGTCAACCTGCCATTAACATGCAAACAGAATGGCCTCATTAGCCGGCAAACAACACCCACTGACCTGCTTTCACTAGCGACAGCATCTCCCCATCTCGCCAAGTCCCGAGCGTCGCATTCACAAGCGAATTGAAGGGGAAAACTAAAATATATGTGCTGAACTGAGCTGCTGAGATGGAAAACAAACCTTGCCACGAGATCTTTGGCTGCCACACTTCAGTGGAAGCACTCGAGACAGCATCACTGCTCCCTTCACCTCCCGCTCCGGGAAGGAAAATTACTTAGCAGAAAAGGAGCTGCTAAATTTCCAGCATTCAAACCGAGAGCCCAAAAAGCCTCCTTTTAAGTTAGGGCACGAACACGACTGCCGGTGTCTAAAGGGGGGATTTAACGCCACCGAAAGCCACGGTGCCGGCGCACGGAGCCGCGCGTCCGACTGAGAAACGTGGGAAGGTTGTTGCTCTTGTCTGTCATCTGGCGGGGAACAAGCCTGACCCCGCCGCAAGCCGCCTTTGAGAGGAACGTGCACGAGAAAGTCATTTTTCTCTTCTTCTTCTTCTTTTTTTTTTTTTTGTCTCCCCGGGGCCACGTTGTGCGAGTGGCCCCGACGGCAACATTTGGCAACGCGGACGGAGCGCGCGTGGAGATCGCACGGAAAAAAGGCCCCGCAACGAGCCCCCCGCCCCGACCCGCATCTCCATCGCCCCCCCGGGGCCGCGGCTCGTTTCCACCACCCCCTCCCCAAACCGCTCCAGCCGTCCTCCTCTCTCCCCCCTTCCCCGGGGCTGCGCCCGCCTTTGTGTCCGCCCGGGGAGCTGCACAAAGCCGGGGCCGCCGCCTCCCCAGCCCCCCGGCAGCGCTCCGCGGGACTCGACGCGGGGAAGCGGGCCGTGGGAAAGCCGGTCCCCGCCGGGCTGCGGGGCGGCGGAGGGGAAAGCGAGGCAGCCCCGCTGCGGGGAGCCGCCGGGAGCTCAAAAGCGGCGGGGAGCCTCCCGCCGCCTCCCGCCCCCCGCGTCGCGCCCGCGTCTCCCCCTCGCCTCCCGGCAGACAAAGGCGCGGAGAGGTAAAGTTGGGAGCCGACCCCGCAAGGAGGGGACGGGCGGGGGGCCCCCCGCCGCCTCTGTCAGTCAGCCATGTTAGGGGAGCCGCGGTCGGACGCCCACCCTCCCGCAAAGACACCCCGCGGCGCGGCCCCTCCACGCAGCCTGGCGGCGGAGGGCTCGGAAGGGAAGAGCGGCCGGTGCGGGGAGAGGGGAGGGGGAACCCGCTCTGACCTCAGCCGCGTCCCTCAGCCTTGCCGACATCCAGCACGCACCGCCGGGCGCCGCGCTCCCCGCTCCTACAGGGCCGCCATCTTGCTTCCTTCTGCTCCTTGACGAAAGCGGCCGGGCCCCCGCATCAATATGCACGCGGCGCCCTGACGTCGCCCGCCCGCCCCGCTCGCCGCGCCGCCTCCCGCGCCTCGCACACGCACACACACACACACACACACACACGCACACACACGCCCCTTCGGCACCCCCGCCCCCCCCCCCACCCCCCGTCGTGTACGCGGAGCGGCGCCGGGCGCCCCCGTGCAGCGGGTGCGGAGGGTGCGGCGGGTGCGGGGGCGCCCCCGTCACCGACGCCGTCACCGAGCGCGGGAACGCGGCCCCTCCTGGGGATGTTTTTCCGTCTGCCGCCGCGGGTTGGGGTTTGGTTTGGTTTTTTTTTCTTTTGCCCTCGGGGAGGGGAGGTGGGGGCGGCTTTTTTTTCTCCCCCGAGTTGCGCGGGGGTTGGTCCCGCGTCACCCGCCACCCCCCTCCCCGTCCCGTTCCCGGCGCTTTCCCACGGTGGCGGGAGCCCGTCGGGTGACGGTCCCAACCCCGCGGCCCCCGGAGCGGGGGCCGATGCCGCCCCTCGCCGGAGGGCGACAGGTCGCCGCTGCCGTCCCCTCCCGCACCGCTCGCCGCTCTCCGGGGCAGCTGGAGGTGCGGGGAGGAAGAGCGTGGGAAAGCGGCTCCCTGGGCACTGGGATTTCCCTGGGTTCCCGCACCTTCCAGGCAGCTGCACTTCGACCTGCCCGAGAGCTGTTGCGGGGCCAGGGGAGGATTTTAGGAGGGATTTCGCTTTCCAGCCACCCGTGGATGCCCGCGTCGCCCCAGGGGTGGCAGGAGGGGGTCCGCAGGCGGTGAGCTCATCGCGCTGCCCTGGAGATGCCCGGGTGTCCCCGCTGCTGAGAAAGGGCTGTAGCAAGAGAACAAACGTGATGCGCCCGATGGGAATCAGGGGGATGATTTCTAGGAAGTTCAGGTCATTGCTGAGTAATTTGTTTTTCACAGCTCACGTTCTTCTCTGGGTTTTGGTTGTGCTTTAATTTCTGTGAAAACATTTCAGAAGCAGGCTGGAGATAAAGGGCAGAACTTGTGAAAACTGCTCGGTGCTGTTGGCAGAGTCACTCCTGTGCCCGGGCTGGGCAGCTGGCTCTCCCCAGCCCTGGGAAAGGTGCTGGCTTGCTGAGCCCTGTCCCAGAGGAAAAAAACATCGAGTTTCTAGGCAAAGGTCTTTGCTTCCACAGAACTGACTTCAGCAGCACCTCACGCTGCCTAAAATTGGGCAGTTTAGACTCGGTCTCCATCTCTTCTTGGAAGAGTAAATGAAGCAAAAAACGAGGTCTGTCTCAACCAGATTTTTTTTTTTTTCTGGTGTTTTCATCCCCCTTGCTGATTTCCAGCACACTTTCATTAGTATTTCAAACTCTTTTAAGTGTGTGTATTTGTGAAAGCCTAGGGTTGCTTTTCTCCTGGTGTGGCACATGTTACCAGGAGAACACAACCTCTTTGTGGGTGCAAACTGCTTTTTTCTCCCTGAGCTGCTCTGACTCTTGCAGACACCTCCATCCTCTGCCCAGGGCATGGCACTGGCAGGGTTTGGCTGGGCCTCTCTCTCTGCTTTGCTCTGGTGTTTGCATTGTGCTGGGTGAGGTGAGTCTCCTTTGCCTGGCTTGGATCCCTCCCATGCCCAAGTGCCCTTTGTGGCTGGAGAAAGCAGGTTTTGGCAGGACCCTGCCACACTGGCTGGCAGTGCCAGCATGAGCACACCCCCTATTCCCTTTATACAAGCCAGCAGCAGCAAACTTGGCTAACTGGGTGTGTAAAATAATAATTAAGAAAAGAATAAAAAGAATAACCCCCCCCCCCAACCAAGGTCAAAGCCACCAGCAGGACTTTTATACTGAGCTGGGATTCTTTTCAGCCTGTGCTGGAGATAAGAAAGAGACAACTCCTGCCTATCTGACCTGCACGTATGGGTGCATTTTTGAAATGCTTCCTGTCATAGGTGTGGTTCACTTTTCTTTCTCTCTCTTTTGACTTTCCTGCCCTAATGATAGCCTGTGGCAATCAGCAGCTCACCAAAGCCAGGAGCAGAGCAGCACAAGGCACATTGAGCAGAGCATCCCCTGCTCACTGGGTCGTGCTCAGCTTGCTTGACCTACAAGGCTCCTCATTGACCTGGTGCCCTCCAGTAGTCCTGCCACATTTTGACAGAGCACAGGGTCTCCTGGGCTTCCTAAATCAACAGCTCCCTGCTCCACGTGCCTCTGCCAAATGCATGTTTGACAGAGCTGGATCTGATTCCTCTCTTGGCATAGCTCTGGCAAATGTGACAGAGAAAATGTGACCCGTTCTGCTTTGCCATATGTCTGCCTAGGGGATGGGGAATACAAAATGCCTCAACTTGACCATGACTGACTTAAAAACTCCACACCCACTCACCCTGAAAGACTTTGGGCTTTTACCTCTCAAACGTGCTGCTTCCAGTGTGAAGCTGCATGTGTTTTCCAGAAGAGAACTGCCGTAGCTTCCTTGGATATGCAGCTTCCTTGGAAGTGGTATTTGGAGCTGTTTCTAGGGCTATCCCAGCCTCACTTTTCTTCTCAGTTGATCTTTGCATCTTTAAGCAGTAAAAAATAATTTTAAGCATTTCAACTGATTAAATACATCAAGAATCCCACCAAAAGAAAAAACCCCTCTCTAGACTGCACGTGTCTGCTGCTATCCTTGTCAGGAACAGCTTTTGTTCCTCTTGAGATCTTCTGGGAATGGAATAATCTGCTTCAGTGTAACTTTCTGAGCTGAGGGTTAATAGCAACAGAGCCCAGAGAGCTGCTGGTCAGAGGGCAGGATGGCAGCACAGGCTGCTGAGGGACTGGCTGCAGGTTGTGGCTGGAGCAGTGTTTCTTGTTTCCCCACCAGGCACAGCAGGGAGACAGATGTTTCAGGGGCAAAATGTCAGGGAAAAAGCATCCTGACACTTGGCAATTAGAGCATTGGGGTGTGCAAGGGGTGACTGCACACACAGCATGGGCCTGATCCCTGCTTGGTTCCCCTTCTCCCAGATGAGGAGCCCAAACCCTGTCACAGAGAGTTGCTGTCACCCTTGTGATTTGGAAACTCAGTCCCTGAGCAGCAGCATCTGCATCACATTTGTTCATACCCTTAGTGCAGGCACAATTCTATCCTGCTTAAAGGAATTTTGCTTTATAAATGAAAGCTACGTGCAAAAGTAACTTCTTTGCAGTGTGCATTTAAGCAGGAAAATAGTCTTTAAAAGCAATGTAAATGCCTGTGTACCTGTGATCTCATTAGTGCAGGTTTCCTAATCTAGAAGCAGTATAAAGATGTTACAGATGTCTTTGTCTCTTTTGATTCCCTTCTCTGACAGAGCAGTTTGTCTGTGCTCCTAGCTGAGCTTGTCAGCTTGCTTTGGTTTATTCTTGCCTGCCTGCTACTGTTCTAGGCAGGGGGTCAGCACCATAACTTCTTGGGGGCAAAAGGTCTGGTCTCAGACATGACCTGGCAGTAGCCTGGTGTTTAGCAGCCTGGGGAAGGAGCTATGCATTTGGTCCTATTTTTGCTGGTGGTGTGTGTGAATGTGGGGATGTTATATATGGTTTTCCTCTCCCCTTCTTCAAAGAGCTGTAGAAAAGCTGTACTGAAAGATGCAGATGCAGTCACCACGTTATATATGTTAAAAGGTAGGTTTTTGTCTGAGGATTTGAAGAGCAAGAGGAATAAATAGCCAGGCAGGGCTCTGTCACTATGAGGCACCAGCAGGAGTCCTTGGCACCTTGAATAACTTAACCCCCTCCCCCCAAAATTCTATCTTCTTTGGGGGGTTTTGAGCAGTGGGGAAAAACTGGCTGCTTTTCATGGCTGGTCGGAGCAGCTTTCACTCTTGCCAGCCTTTCTCCGTGGGAAAAATGTGCCAACCTGTGCCCCTTTTCAGCAGGGCAGCAACTGGGACTCACTTTTGGTCACTGGTGTCAGTGGGTTCTGGGAGCAGGGCTGGTGTCATGCACCTTTCCCTGCAGCCTTGCCTCTGGTGTAATAAGCCAGTGGTTGTCACAGTGACAAATAGCTGTGGTGCTGCTCAGCAGTGACAACCTGCCCTGTGCTCTCCTTCCCTTAATGGGGTCTTGAGAGACAAGGAAACAAATTATCTTATGAAGCTGGTAAAAAAAGTAGGGGGAAAAAAAAGACCAGAGCAAGACTAAATTGTGGCTGCTGAGCCAATCTCTGCCTTGCCAATTCCATCTCTGAAAAATTAGAAGCTGTATTCAAAAGTGATTGCTGTGAGAGAAGGAGATTGTGCGTGGCCACGGACTCTGATTGTCACATCATCTGCAGTGTATTTGTTTTATTCCCATCCAGAAAAAAAAAGCTCCCAGCCCCTGTGACAGCATCCTCAGTTTTCTGCAGTGCCATCGATCAGATCAGCTTGAGGAGCACGAGTTTGAAAGGAGAGTTACTGGGCACTCCTCAGAAAACTCAGCTGCTGGCTTCTTTGAGGACATCTCCAATTAGGGACGTGCTTGATGAGTTTTTTACTTCCAGCCCCACTTCGCCTCGCTTTTCCATTTGTCAATAAGCCCACTAATACCCTTATCAGCAGAGGGATTTAGCAAAGATAAACAGATTTGGGGTTAATTCCTTCAGAAATCATGCCAGAAGTACAGCAAATAAACAAGAAGCATTTGGCCACTCGACACAGAAGCAAACCAGGGATTTACCAGGCACCACAGAGACTGGGGGGGACAGATCACAGCTGGGACAAGGAAGGGCACAGCTGATTTGGGAAAAACAAGCAGAGAAAACAGGGGTTACATTTTGCAGCAAATGCCAAAAAAGTGTGTTCTTCATCTGATGTTTGGGAGGAAGAGGAAGGTGGATTGATTGATTGATTGATTGATTGATTGATTAATTGAGTTGCAAGGCAGATAAGGAGTTGGAAAAGAGGAGGGTTGGTGCAGCCCACTTGCATTCCATTTTTCTGGGGTGGAAGGGGATGGACTGAACCTGGAATATTAAAATATGCATTGAAAAAGTACAGCTAATTATAAAGTGAGAAGTGCCTTTGATTTATAGAGATGGCAGCCCAACAAAGCCCAGCTTCAGGAGGATTTTAAATGACTTAAAGATGATAAAAACTATGTAAATGTGAAGCCAAATTAAGGAAATAAAATTTGGTGGGAAATATGTAGGGAAGTAGGGATATTTTAGGTAATTACTGGAAGGTTTAGACCCATTTGGGGATGGGAGGGACACACCCAGATGATGCTGATAGGCTGGGAAGGGTTTGGAGAGAAGCTGTCAGTTTGAACTGTTTCTGAGGTGAGAAAAACTTGTCTCCTTCTGAGAAATGTAAAGAAATTGCACTTCATTATTTGAAGAAAGGCAAGTTTAAGATCTAAAAGGTGAAGATCTACAAAGGGAAATGCTCTTGGTAGCTGCAGGTTTTTTTCATCAGGCAAAGACAAAACAAAACCCAGTGGACAGAGGCTAAAACTAGAGAAATTTGGTCCAAAAGGCTCTTGTTTTAAGAGTAAGTGGCCTTTCCATCAAGAGTTAAAGACACATTGCAGGGTTTCAGCTGGTTGCCTAAAGGCTGTGCAGTGTGAGAGGCCACTTGAGATGACTCTGTGGTCCAGTCTAGTCCATGGATCAGGATTTTATTCCACTTTTAAGCCTGATGGGAATGCTTAACCTGAAGGTATTTATTGCTGGAAGTCTATCCACTGATAATTTAAAATAATTTCATGAGTATTAATTGCCCAGGGCTTTGGGAGCCAGGGAGTGGCAGAGGGGTGAGGAGAGGCAGCTGCTGGGTCACTGGGGAGCCCGTGGAGCTCCCACCCGTGTCTTGCTTGGTACAAGAAACTCTGTGGGCTGTTGCTGCAGGGCTCAGGTGGCTTTGACCACTTAACTGCCTGGCCCTCCTTGCCAGAGCCCTTCTCAGCTCTCTAGCAGCACAGAGAGGGGTGCTGCACTGAGGGGGGTCAAGAGAGCAACGAGTTGATGACAAGGGCAGGACTCAAATTAATAAAGGTGACTGGGACAGGGCTGGGGAGGTGGATTTGCCTTTCACATCTACTCACCCATGGTAATCTGCTCTAATTGCATTAGGGGCAACGAGCAGGCAGCAGAGCTGATGTTTGCTGGTGCTCTGGGCATCTGCTGGAAGATCTGCACTGGAGGCAGAGATGCTTCTCTCAAGTAAAGGTAGGCACCATGTATGCACCTGTGTGTCTGTAGGAGTGACTGGGTGTGTGTGTATCCATATAAACACAGTAATGCTCTCAGGAAACAGAGCTTAAAACTTTGCAATTAATGAACATCATGGCCCTTCACTCCAAACTTAGGTGAGACCCACGTGTTCCACACTGAAAAACAAGCTCTTCATTTATCTTTTGCTCCTCTTGCATTCCAAATGCACTGTTTTCCCAGCAGGTAACATTCATCACATCCCCCATAATGTGCTGGCTCTTTCATGCTGATCTGCTCTGGCAGAGCTCTCGTGCAACAAATGCTGTCTTGTCTTGTACACACTGGAGTCTGTGAGGCTCTCTGAGGACAAGCTTTGCCTTGAGGAGAGCAGGACCTGGTCCTGGAGCTGTATCACTTGGAGCTGATGGGGTTTGCATTTCAGGCTATTTAAACTTGTGGATACTTTTCTCCCAGCTCCAGGGGTTTGCTACATGTAAATCAACAGCAATGGGGAGGTAAAAATCCCTGTCTGAAGCCTCCTCATGCCATCTCTGCCTCTGCTGTGAATCACCTGCTACCTGGAGGGAACAACCTGTTTTAATATCTCCAACCTCTCTTAGCATGGACACAGCTACAGCTTGTGGGTGGGGAGAAGGGGAAAAGAGCAACATGGAAACACAGAAGCCTCACAATCTTGTCCTCTTGATCCAACAGCTGCAAGGAGTCTGCATTTTCCAATCAATTCCCTCATTACCTCCCACATTTCTTCCCTGGCTTTGAGAAGAAGATGCTGGGAAACCAGGCAACTCCAGAGCTTTGGCTCTCATGATTGTGGGTGGTTCAGGGTTGATCCTGGGGTGGTCCAGACACCCTGACCTGGACATGAAGGGTGAGGTTTGAGGAAACCTCCTGGGTGAAGGGCTTGGTCTCCCTCCCATCACCTGCTCCCTTTCCAGTCACCTCCCAGGTCTGCCCTTTGCCTTGTTGTCTTCCAGGTTGTTGCTTTATTTATTCATTTAAAATTACTTTTTCCCTTTTTTCCCCTCACTTAACCTTTGGGCTCCCCTTTTGGTGTGTGTTGCTGGATTGCAGTGGTGCTGAGTCCTGCAGGGTGTGAGGTGATGCTGCTGGGTAGGAAATTGCCTAGAAAATGCCCATCCCTTGAGCCTGCAAGCTGGGCACTGGAGCTTATTTGCTGTGGGGAGGGCTCTTGTTCATTTCCACACCACATTTATTTAACATGAAGGTGTTGGAAATATATCTGTATGAGAAAGCAGCCATCAGCAAGACCCCTGATGGTCTCTCCTAGCTTTGAAAAGAAAGTGTTGCTCTCTGCCTGTCAAAGCCAACACAAATCAGCACAAACAATCGTTAAGTCATTAGCAAAGGCTGCAAATGCCAGTAGTCCTAATATTAAGCCTTCTGGAGCTCTCCCTGGAATTGTCTGACTCAATTGCATCCTGTTACACTTGCAATCTGCTTTCTGCTATCAGCAGATAGGTTGGCAGCCGTTTAAATTCCCATTTAGACAAAGCTGAGTGCTTGGGTTGGGGTGCCTGGGTTTTTTTTTCCTCTTTTTTTTTTTTTCTTGCTCTGACAAGAAGGTTGAGGAAGAGGTTGATCATCCCCAGGGCTGAGCACTGCCAGCCTGATTTGGTGCTGGTGAAGCCAGGACAGCTGGGAGGGAAGGAGGGAGGATGAGCCTTGTTTGGTGTGGGGGTCATAAGCTTGTTGCTCCCCCCTCTCTCCTCATCCTCTGTCCCTTAGTGGGTTTGTTTTCCAAAGGGACATGGGAGGATGGGCTGCCAGAATTCCCACTGCCTGGGGGAGCAAAGTGTTTTTCAAGGGGTTTTTTTCAAGGGGTTTCCTGGCCCATGAGGGACACGGGAGTTGCTTTCGTGGAGCTGGGATTTGGGTCAGGCACAAGGATAAACTTAATCTTTCTGGGAAAAGAGTAGCTATTGTCCTAGCATGAACAGGGAGGCTGTTCCTCCTCAAACTCTTCTGCTCCTCCTCCTCCTGACACAAAACAAGGCAGAGCAGGGAGAAGCCCTTTTTCTCAGCAGCCCTTTGGGCAACCCCAACCTGGGTTAGATGGGGCTGCTCCCAAGCCCCCTCCCCTCCTCCCAGTCTCCTCCAGCCTTTGAGAGCAGCCTGAACCAAACCCTGTTTGCTGGAGGCACCTCAGCACAGGCCCCCAGAGCCCCTCAGGAAGGGTTTCCCTTTGCAAACCTCCCCGGGCCACCCGAGGTGTGAAGCTGCTGCTGTTTGGCATGTGCAGGAGTGAAATGCCACTGGGGATGCTGGGTACAGAGGCAGCCTGTGGTACTGCTGAAGATGCCCTGCCTGCACTTAAACGTGTCAAAGGTGCTTAAATCAGCAGTGCCATAAATTCCACACCCCACCTCAAATGCTTATGTAAAGCCTCCCCCTCATTTGCACAGCTATGAAGCCCTGGGGTGGTTCCCTGTAGGATCTGGTTGGGATGCTGGCCCCAGGCCAGCTTTTGCATTCCTAGGTGGTCTTTGCATAAGGAATCTGCAGATGTGGGCAGCCTTCAGACAGATGCCATCTGCATGGGTTCTATTCTTGGGAAACCTTGTCCTGAGGGAATGTTTTCTGACTTTCCAGCCGTGGCTCCATGATGTGGTGAAGTGTAGCCACCTCCTCTAAAAATACCTTGACATCACAGGAGCCCTGGCATAACTATCTGTACACCAATCATTAACCTGGTGCAAGGAAAATGACTTTTCCAGCCGAGTTTAACTTCTTGGTGTCTCTTTACACAAGAAAATCCCTATAAACAAATAAAACCTGACAACCTCACTTCTGTCTGTAATGCTCCACAGTGGTCCTGTTGACTGGAGAGAGGCTGCACACATCCCTCATCAAGGAGAGCCATCAGATGTACCCAACCCCTGCTCCAGGACCTGAGGGATGCTTTGGTGAGTACAGGACAGGCTGGGGTTTTATGGTAGGGATCTGGGAGACCCCCAGAGGCAGATACACCCTTGGGTGGCAGCACATCCATTGGCCATTCCCACCAACACAGGAAAACCTTCACTCCTGCAGCTCTGGGCACTGGGGCTGGACCTGGCCAGGGGGTGTCTGATCAGATGGAGAGCTGCTGGGCAATTTGGTCTCAAGGGAGGCTGAGGGAACAAATGAACACCAGGCTTGCCTAACGGCCATGCTCCTAGGGAGGCATCCACTAAAAATCCTCAGGCAGATGTAGGAAGCCTAGGAGAATAGAAAGGCATTTTGGACCAAGCTCTCCTGAGAAAGCAGGGGAAGAAGGGGTGGCACAGGCATGGGGTGTGGGCAGCCCTTTCCTCAGGGCTTGCTGATGATGACATGTGGATTTGGCTTGTTTGTGGTACCCTCTCTTGGTAAAGGTGTTAACTTTCCCAGAGAAAAATGATCTCCAGTGTGGGGTGTCCTGTTGCCACCTTAAGGTCTGGTGCTGTACTTCTGCTGACAGCCACCAGATCTTCCCTGGGGCTTGGAGAGCAGCAGAACCACTTGCCTGCCCCCGGGGGAAACTCCTCTCTGGGTGATAGGCTGCTGCCATGTGCCTTGAGGAGACTCATTTCTCAGAAGTCACCCTTAGTTCCAGTAGCTGCTGAGTGATGTGTGCTTTCTGTGGGGGTGTGGATGACCCTTGAGGCAGTCACACAAACACACACATGGATTTATACACCCATATATCTGCCTGTACACAGTGCAGGCACCCAGTGCTGGCCAACAGTCTGACTCAGTGGCACAGAGATGCAGTGGGTCAGGCCCCACACTGTCTCCAGCTCCCTTCCTGAGCTGCCACGTCCCAGGGCAGTTGGCAGATGATTCATCTTCAGCATTTCAGTGATGCCCACTGCACAGTCTCAGGTTAGCTGGCTGGTTTGTGTTGGGTTTTGTGCTGTTTTGGTTTTGTTTTCATGCCCAGGTGATTCATCTCATGCTGGTGCTTCGAAAGCTTCAGTCCCAGGGGCACTGTCTTCTGTGGTCTGGCTTCTAGGAAAATCATGCCACCACTTCCCTCCCTGCTGAGCAGCACCATCTGGGCTCTTTGCACTCTCTGCTGGCTTCCTGACTTATGCTTTGGTTTACATGGCATCTGGATAACATTAGCTACCCAGAAGAGACAATTTCCTTGCCACCTCACCCCCAATATTTTAGGTGGGAGGTCATTACCACAGCATCTTCCAGTCTCACTCCTGCAGGACTTAGCTGAAAGGGGTGAGATGGTTTGGCTGCAAATACCTCCTACTTCCAGAAGAGTCTCCCCAGGTGCCTCTCCCTGGAGTGAGTGGGCACATATCCCCTGAAGGGAACCAAAACACTTGCCCAGAGTGACACACTGGGCTCTAGTTGTATGAGGTGAAATGCTCTCAGCTGCCAGTGGTAAAGCTGGTTAGATACTGATCCTCCACTGTAGTTGTTGGCCCATGGTGGTGATAAAGAACTGCTGGAGATGATGAGTGAGAGGCATGATCACCAACAGGAACACCAGCTAGAGATGAGAGTTGATGGGGCATGATGGCTGATGAGCATGTGGACATAAAAGAGCCATGAGACTGGTCCAAAGAGGAAGAGGATTTTGGAGGTTGAGAGATAGGCAGAGAAAGGAAATGTTTCCAGGAAATAGCCTTCCTTTCAGGAAGGGAATGTCCCTGCAGATGTGGGGAACAGGGATGGAAAGGAGAGGTGGCAAGTCCTGCCCTTAGCATGGATGCAGCAGACACCACGTGGGTGTTTGGATTAGAATTTGACCTTAGCATGTCTTAAAAAATAGTAATAATTAGTAATAGTAATTCCAGCAGGTGCAAAGTGTGTCCTTGATGGGGATAAGTTCTCATTGCTTGTGGATGTCCCCTCTGAAAACAGTGCTGTAAGAATCCTGCCTTCCTCATTGACTGTGTAGATGGCGAAGGTGCAATCTAAGATAATTAATGCTAATTAATTATTACATGGTCAAATGAGCAGGAAATGCACGTGGAAACTTGGAAAAAAATTAATTCTATGGAAACAGGCTAATAGTTTGTGTTCAGATAGGTGTTTATCTCAGCAAGTGGATACTCAGCATTTTAAAAAGGGTTGCTAGAGAGAAAAAAAGGAAAATATTTTCTAAAATACTGCTTATATATATAAAAAAAAAAAAGACAAAATTAGGAAAGAAACAGATGAAGTTAAGAAAAAGAGGCTGGTTTCAGTATCACTCACCTTGAAAGGGGAAAATACAGATGTGGCACAGCCTACTTTCACTGCACAGATACACCTGCCACAGCTTAGCCTAACTGACCCTTCCAGCTGCCTGCAGACAGAAGCTGGTTTCAGCAATAAATGCAAAAAAAAAAACCCCAAACTTGCTTAGGAAGCCTCCAGAGCTCTCAGGATCCAGGTTTTCTGACCATGTGGCTTTGCTCCTGTCACCTCCCTGGCCACTGTGTGAGGAGGAAGGAGGAGGAAGATGAACAGAGCTTGGACCTTTCTCTAAGGCAGAGCACCACAGTTTGATGTGGGAGAAAAGGTGAAAGGATGGAGGAACTATCCTTGGAAATGGATAGTGGTCTGAGCACCTCCCAGGACCTGCTGTTGCACAGAGGGCAGGGGGAAGAGCCCAGTGCTGCACCTAATGGAATAATCAATCCTCAGGAATATAGAACAGCTACATTTTCATCACTGAAAGAACAGCAGCAACACTGATTGGGGATTCATCAAATTCTTTATCCAAGTACAGGCATCAGGTCGACCTCCAGGAAGCAGGTGGATGAAAGTGTGATGCAGGGTGTGTGATTTGTATTAAATTGGAAATGATCAGTTAAGCCAACAGCAGTTCCAGGGAGCCACAGCAGACCATTTCCAGTAATTGATTTTTTTTTTTTGGGAGCCCTGCAGACAGAGCTTTGCTTTTTTTTTTTTTTGCTTTTTTTTTTTTTAATATAATGGATCTGTCCCCTGATGATTAACTAAGTAATTCCACCAGCAATTACATCCTCTCTGAAATGACAGCTTTGTAGCTTAGAAGTTGCCCAGAGCAGCTCTGATCCCTGCAGCCCTGCAGTTCATCCCCCTGGGCCAGTCCTACCCCATCCTTCCAACATTCCCATCCCTCTCAGACCTCCTGCACCCCACACTCCATCCTCTGAGCTGCCCCTGTGCAGGTGAGACCCTCCTTGCACCATCTGTGACTGGGCTGTAGAGACAGCAAACAGCTCACACCCTGGCACACGAGCCATCCCTGGTCTCTTGCCAGCTGCTGAGCCCGTGGGGCAGGGAGGGAGGTGCTGGCAGATGCAGAGGTGGGCACTGAGCACAGGAGGTGGGGCACAGGCATCCTGCTTCTCAGCCAGGACCAGCAAAGCTGTGCAGTAGCTCAGCTAGGAGAGAGCTGTCTTCTATCTGCAGCTGGAGGTGCAGCAGCTCAGGGAGGGTCTCCAGCTGCACAGAGGGGCAGATGTGACACAAATGAGCTGGCTGGATGTTGCTGTTGTGCTGCAGCTTTCAGAGAGGGTTGGACTCTGAGCTTAAAGGTCTTTTCCAGCCCAAACCATTCTCTAAGCTGCATTTTGGGCATAGCTAGGAGACAGCAGACAGATGTCTTCTGTTCACTTCCAAATTGCCTCCTTACCTCTTAATACAGTTAACAGAGTGTGCCTAACCACTCTCATCCTTGAGTGGGAGTTGCAGGGGCACAGCTTTTCCCAGAGGAAAGCTGCAAACTGGAGGGTGTAAATAAAAAAAAATATAAAATAAAATATAAAATAGCAGGGGCAGCCCCTCCAGAGGAAGCAGATCATTATCCCCTGGCTTTGATGCTGGCATCATCAGGGCAGAGCTGGCTTGTCAAGCTGGCAGGAGCCCACGCAGCCTTAGCAACAGGAAGTTGCTGCTGCAAATGCTTCAAACTTCAATAATGATTTCTTGGACGGGTGGGATGAGAGCCAGGATGCAGCAGAAACACGAGGAGTTTCCCAGGAGACTTTCCAAAGCCTTGGAGATACCAGCAGGTCCAGTTGTAAGGTAGCTAAAAAGAAAGAAATTCTTCTCTAAAGAGCTTTTGGCTGGTTTTCATGCTCTCTCCCTCGTTTACCTGGCCACATCTCTTCACCCTGCCTTTATTTAGTAAAGTTACAGAAAGCATTTTCTTTTATAAACTGAATCCTCTCCACCTGATGTTGGTATGAAGAGCTAGGAGAAGAGAATACAAATCACAGCACCAAATTTCTTCCTAACAACAGGAGCTGCTGCTGCTAGTCCCGAGACAAACAGATAAGTCCAGTAATTATAGATAAGTGCTTTTGTTTGATCTGTATAACAATTTCTGCATTTTTCAGGTAATTTCCCCTAGGTGTTCCCAAGCAGGTGGGAAGCTGTTCATATCCAGGCTGTATTTTCATCTATTTTCATCTATTTTGCCAAGCAAACGAAGAACTTGCTTCCATTTCTAGGACTAAACCTTTTCCTGAGACTTTACACGAGCTGAAGTTATGATTGGGTTTGAATATTTTACTTTCTGACTTCTGCCCTTTCCCCCAAGTGAGTGAGCAAATAAAACACCCCATAGCTTCTCTCTTGATGTTTTTCCCCCCTAATAAAAAGAGCTTTTAAATACCCTGGCATCTTGCAAGGCCTTAGTACAACTTAAGAGCCAAAAGCCCTGTCCAAACTCTGCTGGCTGCCATGCAAACTTCTCTAGAAGTTCCACTGTTGTCATTAGCCCTTCACTAGCCTGGACATCACCTCAGTGTCTCCTCAAATACCAGGTACAGCAGAATCCTCCAACCCGGTGAGGATGGTTTCACTCTGTCCCTTTGGACACTGACCTTTCCCTGCTGGTTTTAGCTACCTCTGAGCAGACCTAAGCCAGCTGGACCCCTTTCTATCAGACTTCCCCTGGTTTGCTTCTTTCCTGGACAGTTTCTGCAAGCAGCCTAATGGAGGATGACACATCTCCAAGCCAGGAGCAGGGAATAGCTGGTGGGACTGTGTTTGACAGTGTGAGTGTGCCTGGCACTGAGGGAGCACTGGTGTTTAATTGTGGGCCATGTTCATGTCAGGTAGGTGTAGGGGGAACGAGTGTCTAATAAGTATTTGACACAGTTCATTATCAGTCATGGTAGATTAAATAACAAGACATACATTAACTCATTTAATAATTAGCTACCATCATATCAGCTTGATAAAAGACTACTATTAAGTAAGCCTGACATGGTATTAATACAGTCTTTAATTTTTAACGTGGAAGATTAAGATAAAGCAACTGTCAAGGCTCCCATTGTAACACCTCTTCCAGCTATGTTGGGGTAAACACCTTTTTGACAGTGTTAAAGCTTCCTGGGAGCAGTTAATGTTCAATCCAATGTCTGCATTTTTTTCTGAAACATTGATTATTGGTATGAATTGCTGACTTGGTGGTGACCTGCTTAGGTCCTATGGTATGAGCCATCCCACCTGCTGATGGGGACCAGCTCTCTCTCTGTGTTTAATCACTTGGCAAGTGGCTCTGTATTAATGTGGGGGTTTGGGGGGGTTTAATTTCAGTTTAACTTCAGAAGCTAGATTTACTTCTGGGGAAAAAAATCCCAACAAACTGCTAGAAGATGAATATTTGCTTGGCAAATAGATATGAACAGAAGCTAATATTCAAGTTAGTTATTGCTGTGCTGATTTGAAAGACTAAGTGGCTACACCATAGAGAAGTTGCAGAGGTGAAAGGGTCTTGAACACTGAGCTCCCAGAGCATTCCTTGTTGCATGCTGCAGTATCAGCAGTGACCACCACTGGAAAATAATGGCAGGCTCAGAAAAAAACCCAGAAGTCATCTTAAAATCATAGGAATACATATCTATCTTTTTAGTCCTTGTTTATCTTCTGGTTTCCAGGCTGCTGTTTGGGTTTGCAAGGGCTTGTCCTGTGCTCAGATGCTGGATCAGCACTTCTTTATTGCCCTGGAAAGCAGGTTCCTGTGATATTACTCAGCTGAAGGGCCAAGGCTTTAGGAAAAGCATATATGACAAGATACTTGATGCAATTGTGGGATTTCAAGGTGCTGTGAATGCTTAAAGCTTCTTTTCTGGTGAAGCAGGTTGATAGCTGGGAGAGGAAACAGGTAGATTTCTTCTGAAAAAAAAATCATGTTAGCAGTGTTTATGCAGGAAAATGAGCTCTTGATGGGAGGTGCTAATTAGTATTAATTAAAGAACTTAGATTTATATGATTAGTATTGACCTGCCATATTAAAACAGTAAATTACTTATAGAGAGGGCATAGACTACAAGATGGGAAATTGAATAAGTGAATAAATCAAAATTAATGGGTGTCTGGAACAATTATAGTCATTAGTGGCACTACAGTCACTTCAAATATGTAAAGGGAAGTCCATAAATGCTAATAGTGTTGCCATGGAAAGGGATTTCTTGGGACAAAAGAGAGATACAGAGTCCCCTGAGTAATCTGTGTGGGTTAGGTGTTGAATGGGGGCATCAAAGGGGGTGCACCTTTGGACAGGAGAGTGATTTCTTCTCTGTGGCTTTCTTAAGGCAGCTTGGAGGAACTTCAACATGCACCTCTCCACTGAAGCCAGTGAAAATTAATGACTGTAAATACCTCTCAAGATCAGGCTTTGATGTAATGTCCTCCCAGAGATTAACAAAAAAAATAAGTGGCACTTAATTTAATAAGCCCAAATCCTGCTCCATGCTCATAAGGGCCTTTTAAAGTGCCTTGGAACTGGGGAAATCACTAATGGTTTAGAAGAAAAACCATCACTTGAGGACTGCTGCTGGGATCTTGGGCTGCTAGTTGCTCAGGTTGCTTTTGCTTTCTTGTCAAACTGTTGGCACAGCTCAGAACTGGGACCTCCATCCATAAACCTCCTCCCTCTGAGCAGTGTCAGCCTGCAGATCACTTTCTGCACTGTGGAAGGGTGAGTGAGTGCTCCTAAAATCCTTGTCCTGACTGTCAGGAGCAAACCTTTGCACTGCACACCACACTTTTTTTCCCCCATGTGGCTGTCTATTCAATATTTTATGGGCTTGGATATTCCCACAAATACAGTTTCCCTTATTTTTAATATTGGAAAACCAATGCCACTTGGGGATTTAAAAGGGCAAACTGCTGGTTGGGCTCCTCAGCAGATGGAATTGTTTAACAGATTTCTGTGTCCACTGGAGAGACTTCCTACAGATGTTATCTTACCAGGAGACTGCAGCCAAGTCTTTATTTGGACATGAGGAAATGTTGTTTTTTTTTTCATGTGAGACCTTTCAGTGACACAGAGCAGAAGCAAAGAGGCTGTGCCTTCTGTAGCTGCTCTCTGCAGAGCAGAGCTGGCTCTGGTGGGCTCACCTCAGATGGAAAATGGGCAGAGTTCACCTTTCCTTCCTGGGCTGTGCAGTGAGAGTCTCAACATCAGTCCCCTTTAGCTGGACAAAGTGCACTTCACCTTATTGTTAAGTAAGGTGAAGACCAAGAGGCTGCCTCAGGGCCAGAGCTGGGGTGAAAGTGAGGGGCACCCATAGGGAAG
The DNA here is from genome assembly GCA_025447755.1 of Corythornis vintsioides. Lineage (NCBI taxonomy): Eukaryota > Metazoa > Chordata > Aves > Coraciiformes > Alcedinidae > Corythornis > Corythornis vintsioides. Next base: position 98,183 of record JAOEGS010020395.1, read on the forward strand.
AAAGGGGCAGCCAAGCTCTGCTCCTTCCCTGCTCCTCCTGCATCCAAATCCCCACACACCATCCTGCAGGGACAAATGTAACCTGGTCTCCTGCAATCCTTGCTGTGCAGATTTCTTCCTCACCTCTACCTCATCTTCAGGTGGCCCCAAAAATCCCTTCAGTGTGTGCTTGAGTCAGAGGTGCTGACAGGGAGGGGACACTCATCAGGCTGCCAGCACAGTGCACAGGCAGGTACCTGCTCTGCCTTTTTGGGGGTGAGCAGCTTAGGGATGTACCAAGGGCTTCCCACCAGAAAAATCAGCCAGAGCAAGTGTCTTTACATCTGTCATCTCTCCACAGCACATCTTCCCTCTTCAAAGGTCAGTAAGACTTTCTGAAGAAAAAAAACTAATATCCTTAATAGCTGAAGGAGCTTTTTATAGTTAGTCTTTTTTATTATTATTAAATCCAACTGACCTGGATTTTTATTGTTTGTAGGACTTGTGTTGCCCCCACTAATAACTAAACACTCAACTTCACAGCTTATTGGTTTCTTTTCCAGTCTGAGGGCGAGTCCTCATTAATGTTAAGGTGCCACTGTCAGCTAGAAAAGAGCTCAGGACTTTGTCAGGTGCTGTCCTTGTTGTTTCATGGGACTGGCTGCAGGGGCACTGGTGTGAGTGGGGACAGCAGGGGTGGCACTGACATCTCCAGTGAGGGGCTGCTGCAGGAAATCTTCACTGTGCTAAAATTAACCTGGGCTATTGCTGAAGCTTTTATCAGCCCCATCTCAGCTGCTGTTCCAGGTGTTTAGGACAGAACCTGGCTGTGCTGTCTGTGCTCACTACCAAACTCTCCAAGGCTCTGCAAGCATCTTATGCTCGAGGATGAGTTTTCTCTGTGTAAACATCTCTCTAGCTTTGTACAAAAGACTATCAGCGTGGTTTGGGTGGTTTTTTTTTAGTCTGAGGCCACTCTAATCCATCCTAAACTCGTTAGAAGCCACTCGGTGCCTGTGCGCGGTGCAGAAGCTCCTCCCTTCAGCCCTCGAGCAGCCCCTAACACGAGATGCTGTGCACGGCGGGGTCGGGTCCTCCTGGCTCCACACCGAGGTGTGGGAACCTCTGCAGCTCTGCAAGAAGCCCGAGGGCTTGAGCACGACCAAAGCATGGAAAAAAAACAGAGAATAGCAGCCTCTTTGTAGCTGTTTTCAACAAAAGGGAATAAAAGAGCTGCAGCCTCTGACCTCTTGCTGCAATGTGCTCACCAGATTGCTCCTTCTGGCCCAAAGGAGGTTGCATTTTAGAAAGTGCACAAATAGATCTCCCAGTAGCCTGGGCTATTTTGAAGACACTTTTTTTGGTGGTGGTGTCTTTTACTGTTTTGTTTACTTGGTTTTGGTGTTGTTGGTTTTGTTTTTTTTTGTGTGTGTATTTGGTTGGTTTTAGTTTGTTTGTTGATGTGTTTTTCTAGCATTGTGTTCTGGAAATATTCGAACTTTTTGCTAAATAGAAAATAGATTTTTTTGAAGACATCTGTCCTGTAGGAATAGGCATGGAGGGAAACTTTGCCAACCATTAAAAATACCCAAGAGAACAACTCCAGTTTGTATCAAAGCCTGTCACCAATGGTACAAAAGCAACAGACTGCATTTGGGCAAGATCAGACACATTGCCTTCTAACCAAGCTTCAAGAGAAGCCTGTTTGTGGCAAAGTCCAACTACTCAAACCCCTAAAAAGCAAAGAAATGGCCAGTGGAGGGGAAACTTGATGTCAGCCCTGCTACCTGGTCCTGCTCATCCTTCCTTTGCAGCCCTCAAAAGCCTCCTTAGCATTGGTGAGTCCTGCCAGCAATGCCACAGGGCTGGGATGGAGCAGGATTATAATCTGTCCAGACCTCTGGGAGCAAATTCCCACTGTGGGTCTGACCATAAGCACCCCAAAAACCCAAGGGGCCAGAGGATGCCCTTAGGCCAGGAGGGGAGGGCTCATCCAGCTGCGTTTGTTGCTTCTCTCCCTTCCCAGTCAGCAGTGGGTGAGAGGCAAAGGCTCTTAACTTTTGTCCAGCTCCAAAGCCTTGTTAAACATAATAGACCAGATCAAAGGCCTCAGCAGCTTAATAGCTCCTTCCCTCCAAGCTTTTTGCTAAGGCAGTACTGGGAGCTCAAACCTGAACCAACAGGTTGAGAGCAAAATCATGTTTTCACAGGGAATCGCATTTGCCCTTCAACTACTGGGAGCAAAAAGCCTGAGACAAATAATTCACTGAGTGCAGCAGCTTACTGGTTATGAGGCATGTGCCAACCTGAGGCTGTGGCTGCTCCCACAGCCTCATGCTCAGCTAGAAGTGGGCAGAGGAGGTGTTGAGGCTTTTGCTGCCCTTTGCATTGCTTATTGACCTCGACCCTCCACCCTTGGGTGGCGCAAACCAGTGGTACCCGCTCCAGTGGGATCCAGGATCTGCCATTTCTAACAGCAAAATGCTATGGGGGCTGCTGGTGGTGCAGTGGAGGAAAAAAAAGAGATGAAACCACAGATTCTTGTCACCAGGATTAAGTAGAAGTGTCTGTGCTGGTGTATGGGAGGCAGGGGATCTCTCCCAGGCGTAGCACATGATGAAGTGCTGTCGTTACAGCAAAGCAGCTCCTGGGAGTGGAGTCCATCTCTTGCCTTCCCATCTTCCTTCCTCCCATGCTCTGTGGAGTTATTTCTCAATAACCCAGCTCATTTAGCAGGAGGGGACAATTGCTAAGCAGCTTGTTGATCATCCCAGCTGATGCAGATGCTGTTGAAAATGAAGTTTTAAACTTTGAAACGTCACCAATGTTTCCAGTTTTCTTGTTGGGCTGGGCTGCATTGGAAACAAGAAGGGAAACTCTTAAGGGGTTGCTTAGGAGAGTTATGAAGAAGCTGTCTGGGGTTTTGCTGCTTTGGCTTGTTCCTGTACAGGGTCCCTGCCACAGCCCAGCCCACACAGCACTTGGCAGCAGGCACAAGTCTCTGGGAAATGCCACCTTGCTGTGGGGTTGGGGCAGGGACTGGCCACAGCCACGTGGGTGGGACTACAGGTGACTAAAAGCATGGGGGGCAGCCCCATGCTGGGGTGCAGGGAGATGGAAGGGGTCTGCAGGAGCTGCCAGCCCTGTGACCAGCTCCCCTTGGGCTGACCCTGCCCTGGGCTGCAGTGAGCCCAAGTGACCCAGTGGGGAGAAGCACCCCATGAGCCCCCCCCAGCCAGTGCATTTTTGGGGGGGTATCACCATAGGTGGGTTATTTGGATTGCAATGTATTTTTTTTTTTTTTTTATGTCTACAGCATTAACAAAGAACATTTTGCAGGGCTCAGCTTTTTGAAAGAAAACCAAAGCAACTTTGCAGGGTGTTGCCAGCCCTACCCACTCAACTACTTTTAGCTCTAAAAGACCTTATCAAGTTGAGCACAACTGACAGGTCATATTTGGAGGAAGTGAGCCAAAAATGTTTTCACTCTTTAGTTGGGTAAATTCGAGCACTGAGCAGTTTAACCCCCAAAGCACCCTCCTCATCTGCTCCCTGCATGCCTTTTAAAATTGGGTTTTGTAAAGGACAAAGCAGAGCTTGGCTATTTGTGCACTGGAACGTGAGTAAAACACCATGTTTTCCACACTCTTATAAATAGACTGAAGATCATTTGATAAAGAGTAACTGGGGGTGGGGAAGAAAAACCCCAAAGGTGATTTCCATCAGTGTTTCCAGACTCCACATCCACTGTTGTGCAATTAAGTCCAATTCAGTTGATACATTGGTTCTCCAAAATGGAAAGACAGAAGGTTTATATTGCTCTCCATTATTATGGCTATGATGAAAGTAGCACAGGACCCCATCCCTGATAGAGACCTCCATTGTCTGAGACACAAAGCTGAATAATAAACACAGGCCCCGGGGGGGGGGGGAGATTCTCAGCTGGTGTAAATTATCCCAGCAATTAATGCTCTATTTTGAAGTATGACAATTTACAACAGATGATAATCTTCCTCATGGCCTGGAAGAATTACTGATTTTAGCTCAGGATTCCACCAAGTAGCTATGACTGCAAACTGCCTTGATTTACACCCTCTGCTACAAACCCCCTTCTCTGCCACATTCTTCCCACTTAAGAGGATTAAGTGCAAGGTTCAGGTTCTCCTTCTTCCTCCCAACAGGCACCTGTTGAGCACCCACCCACCCTCCTTGTGCTGCTGGCAGTATTTAGGCATTGCTCCTCCTAGAGCAGCCTGGCTGCACCCTGGAGATCTCCCCTTCCCTTCCTGCTGGCAAGGGGGGGGACAGTTGCTCTGGAGGTGCCAGTCCCTGCCTTGAGGAATCTCTGGAATGACTGGCAGACATGGGATGGGACTGACTTTGTCAACTGAAGGATGAGGCATCACCAGGTTAGTGGGAAACCCTTCCTGAGCACCTCCTGGGTGCAGTGGCTGCCACCCTGACTTCTTCCTGCCTTGCTGGGTATCCTCCCCTGGCACCTTAGGCCATGTCAGTGTTCATATGCTCTCCTTGCCCAGCCTGGGCTTTGGGGCCTGGGGGATGCCAGCAGGTCTGTGCCACAGCTGAAATGCCCTTGTGGCTCTGGAAGCAGTTAAAGGCTCTTCAGGAGCCATGTGGGTTATAAAGAGGTGCACACTGAGCTTCCTTAATATTTAAAGGAGGAATTTCAGGGTCTGACTGTGGTTTTGGGCACCTGAATCATCTTAATCTTTCTCTAGCAAAGTAATTTTATTTCTTTTCCCCCTCTGGGAGGCAGGCTGCTATTGCTCCTTCTGTACACAGGTATGTTTGAACCTGTGAGTGACACTGTGAAAGTTCTAGGAGTGAGTGTCCCTCACATGTCCTTTCCATCTAGTACAAAGGCACCCTGGGTTGAATCCTGGCTTGATCATTTTATTTTATCCTGGAGATGTTTCAGATGCCACTGCTCTTACAGATGTGGAATGGAAACAGTGGGGTTCTTTTTATCTGGTTAAGCAGTTTTGGCTCCTGGAGGATGCAGAGGTTACAGTAATAGTTGTGGCAGTTTCCAAGGTGGGTGATAAATCTGTGGCTTAATCCATCTCTTCCTTAATTAGACAGCAAGCATAACATCACTATCTGGGATAGAAGGAGACTCAAGTGAGATCAGTCTTTAAAATCTAAAATTCAAATTATCCTTTCCTTTGTGAAGAGGAGGGGGGGGCTGTTTAAAAATAACAAACTCCAGTGATTTATGTAGGATCCTCTTGTCTTATCAAAAAACCACAGATACAAATTGCAGCAGCTTTAGTGGACCCAATGGAGAAAAGCCTTACGTTTAATCCTACCAGGCATTTTAAAACCATGAGATGATGCAGAGCATAGATTTTTGAAAAGCAAAATGAAATGCTTAATCTTCAGCAGTTCAAAAAAAAAAAAAAAAAAAAAGGCCACTCCAATAACAAAGGAGATTATGGAACTTTGAGGAGAGGGTTTAGGTGGTTATGGTGAGACCTGGGATCAGATGTGAGCAGGGGCTTTGGGTTTGACCTGATGTTGGGGTGTTGGTGCATGTGGCATCCAGACCTGATGGTGTAGGTTGAGACCCTGGCTTTCTTAGGCAGAAACAGCCCCAAATGCTTCAAGAAGTGGAGAGGAGGAGGAGCCATGGGTGGCCCTGCAAGGCTGAAGGGCTGCAGGAGGGGTCTGGGTGCATGTGGCTCGTCCACTGCTGGGCTGTCCAACCTGCTCTTGTGTTTCTGTCCCTTTGCCTTCATCTTAATTTGTGGATCAATAGTTCTTTTGTAAGGGTTTTGCTGCTGGTTTTCCTGGTTCTAGAAGCCTTTCAGGTGTTGGCTTAGAGGTCTCCCTTGTAAGGAGCTCTGCAGTTTGTCTGTGGCTCCTGGATTAGCAGTGGTGATGTTATTGTGCCCTTGGCATCAAGCCCACGTGAGTTGCTTTCTCTGTGGAGACAATAGAGAAGAAATTACAAGTTTTTGCAGGATGGAAAAAAAAGAGACTCAGTCAGTTTAAAATTTCACCCAGCACCACCTTGAAGATGCTCTGCCAGGGTCATTTTTTTATTCCATGAGCTTGTAACAGGAGGCATCTGAAGCTGGGCTGTGGCTGCGGCTGCAGTTCATCCTTTCTTCTTTTCCTTTTCATTGCTGTAAACTTTTTCTTTCAGTTAAAACAAAAAAAAGTGCTTTCTACACCTGAATCAGAGTTAGACTCACTGCCTCTGATGCAACAGGTGGTTTTAAGAAGAAAGAGATTTGCATTCAGGGTATTTTTAGCTGGCTTGCAGCATAGGAAGTGGCTTGTGCCTGTGTCCTTAAATGTGAGAGGCAGGGGCTTGTCACTCATAAAGCTTTATCTGATGCAGAAGATTTCCTCCATCTGGAGCTTCCCTGGTCTGCCAACTTTCATCCTACTGCAGAGAAGCTGTAAGGGTGGGATCATTAATTAACAATATCCTAAGGATATTGTCTTAAGCCAGTGCAGTAGAACAAAGCACTGATTTATTGAGTTGTTTCTTTTTCCTGCCTTAAAAGACTTAAAAAAAAAAAAAAAAACCCAAACCCAAATCCCATAAGGTTTGTTGTAGTGGCAAAATCTAGACATAGTGAAACTGCTTAATGGGGTGGAGAGTGGGAGAAGGGGGAGGGAACCTGTCTTGCTTTCCTTTTCTACCAGGAACAGATAAATTAGTGAAAACAGAAAAACAGCTGAAGCAGTTTACAGAAACCCCACAAACTGGGCTGAAAGCAGCACAGCTCTGCCTCAGCTGGGATGGCCTGGGTGGCCTTGGTGGCCTGGCTGGGCCTTTTACTTAGACCTGCCTGCCTTTGTTTAATATACCACCCTAATCATCTGGCATCAGCATCCAGATGAGGGTATTAAATGAGGAAAATTAACAACACATCAGAGGTGACATTCAAATACAAAGTCCACATCATTTTCCTGACACAAATTCAGCAATTACAAGAAAAAAAAAAAATTAAAAAAGAGCCCATTACACCCTGGGAGCCCTTTCAAACTGCTGGGCAGCCTGGCAGGCAGGGAGTGGGGCACTGAGGGGAGCCAGGCTTTGTGTTTATCAGTGTTTGACAGCATTAAATAGAACACAGGCTCATCTAACCCCAGCATCTCCATTCAGGAGCCTGACAACAGCAGCAGTGTTGGTTTATTGTAGGTTGAAGTGCATTTTCCTTTTTCTTTGACTGGTTTTTCTTTCCCCTGCAGAGCAGAGGTTTAGACATGCATATATATATATATATATAAAAATTTCTGTTGCAGCTCTGGGTATTCTCCTGGCTTTCCCCCAGCATGGATCTCAGCATCTCTGTGGCCCTGCCAGGGGTTGAGTCCCCTGCTCCTGTTTTGAGGGCAGAGTCGAGTATCTGGTGAATGGCAAGAGGCTGTTAGGAGGGGATGAGAAATGAAGGGGTGACAGATGTGTCCCAGTGGTTCTGTTTGGCTTCTCATGCAGCCAGCAGCAGGACAGAGAGGAGGGATGAGAGGATCCAGGGCTCAATCTGGCCACGGGTTAATCTGTTCTGACAGCAGAGCTGTCAAGGTATCTTTGCTTAATGGGACCCAGAGATAATTGGGTTTAGCAGTCGTGGCCAAGTTGTGAACCCTGAGGCAAAGTGGCTGGTAATTGGGATTTCCCCTCGTAGGGAGACTGGGGTATCTGCCTGGCTGGGAGTAGCTGGGGAGGAGTCTTTGCTACCCCCCTCTTCTTGCTGTGGGGCTGGGGGTAATGAGCCAGAACCCTATGCTCCTTCCTAAGGGTGAAACACCTTTTGGCATCACCTTTTGTGCCCCAACTTAGACGACTTATTTTTATTTCCCTAATGTTTAAACTCAAGGGAATATTTTAACAAAAAAAAATTAAAAAAATCATATTGATGTCAATTTGGTGTTCTTTTTTTCACAGTAGTCTTCTCCAGCACTGTGAACCATCCTTGGGAAATAATAGAAGTTACAGAAGTCAGTGACGGGAAAGAGAACACCCAATTATAGCCAAAAAAAAAGAGTAATTTCAAATGCAAATCCGCTGGAGCGACTGCAACCCCTCTAATTGCAGCAGTTCTCTCCTCTGGTGGCTTCAAAAGCTCTGCGTGTTACCTTCCTCCCTCCGGGAAGGGGCTGAGCCGAGGCGGTGCTGCCACACTCTGACCTCTCCTGTGAAACAGGCTGCCCCGCCACAGCACCGCGAGGAGACAGGGGAAGGAGGGATCTTGGGGGGATGAGCCCTTCACCCCCTGACATGCAGGGGTCCGTGGTTGGTGCCTGGGGAGAGGGACCTGCCCCGCAGACGGGTGGGAGTGATGCCCTGGAAGGCGAAAGGTGAAGGTGTAGGTCGGGAGAATGCTTAACCTGCCCACAGCATCCCAGCAGCCTCCAGTGGTGGGAAAACCCCATAACTGGCCTGGGAAACAAGGGAAAAGTTCAGCTGTGCAGTCTGGGAATGCTGAAGCTATTGAGCACTAGCTGTAGTCAGCCAGGGCTTTGCAGCAGGCTGGGCTGGGTGAAGTGACTCTGGTTGGCACACCCAGCTCTGTTTTGCTGTAGAGCAGCTTGCCTGGCAGGTGCCAGCTGGGCACAGGGTGACAGATGTAAGCACAGGGCAGAGGGATTTGCAAAGTCCAGGAAGAAAACCCTGACTCTGAAAGGCCAGAGTGTGGTGTTTGTCTAGACCTGAGGTATCCTTTGGAATCTTGAGCCATGAACACAGTGCTATGCCTGCATTGGATGTGGAAATTTCTGGTGTTACCACCTGCTGGTGACCTTTCTGAGTTGAGTTTTCCGATGTGATTTGATCAGTACTTCATTGAGCAGAGTCTCAGGTTTTCTCTGGAAATACATCTATGGCACTACTTCCCTTGTGACCCAATGGCACAGTTTAATTTGGCACATCATCATCCTTGCCACGCAGGGGCCAGCTGGGGACAGTGGCAGCAGCTGCTTAAGGAGCTTAAAGCAGCAAATGAAAGGTTTCAAAATGAGCTTTCAAATGTTATCCCTGCCAAGTCTCAGCAGCAGAGTTGCATTCCACTGTCCTGGGCTGGCCACTGTGCCCAGTCAAATGGGCATCACCTCAGAGCTGAGCAGAGACTTTATTTCCACATAGCAGAGCCAGCATGAAAAGTTTCTTCAGACAGGTGTGGTGCTCACCTGGCTCCTGCTGACTGATGGATGGGAGAGCAAATGAGATTTTACTTGCCTGGGGGGGGGGAATAAATCTGCAAAGCAAGCTATCCTGAGCCCCCCTCATTGGAAGGGCTGGCAGGGACTTTTAAAGCCATTTTTGAGGGGGTAGGGTAGTAGGGAAGTAATTATCTGAGTGCATGCATACAGTAAAATGGGAATGTTTTCTAAATGGTCTGTTTTAAAGCAAAAGTGAGTAGTAAGTAGGAATGCTTCCCTGCAGGCTGGCAGAAGGACACAGTTGGTATCACACGTTTTAGCAGCTGGCATGTTAATGAGGCCATTTTTATTGAAATGAGCTAAATACTATTAACATTTGTGGACTCCCAACTGATTTCTGAAGCATTTATTGAACTTCAGAAAGTGCTTCAAGAATCAATTAAAAATTTACTTTTTTTTTTTTTTTAGATTTGACAGAAAGACCAAAGAAAATTGCACTGTCACATTTATGTTTATCTGCAGATCTTACCTTTGTGTCATTGACTCGAAATGATTTCCTCTCTTATTCTTTTGTGTGTTCTAAATAATGCTGAAAAACACCTCTTTTGAGAAACTGATAAGTTAGTTTGTAGATGATTTTGGTGGTGTGGGTTCTCTCCTCATGGGAAGATGGTCAGTGTGTGGTTGAAAATGAATCTGGCTCCTGGATATGGTGGTTCTGCTTGGCCACAGTGAGCCCAAAATGCATTTAAATTAAGATATTAAAAAGCCTTAGAAAGAAGGAAAGCAGGGAAGAGCTGGCTTGGCATTGCATGGGTGGAAAATGGTGCTTCCCATTGCTCCTCTCCCCAGGCAAGTCTGGGGGAAACTCCTGAGCAGGTGGAGGAGAGGTCAGAAGAAGGGATGACTGACCAGTTTGTGGAAATAAATCTTAAGTCCACCTTGGAGCAGAGAAATGCTGCTGGGTCCATTTAGCAGCTCTGGAGAGGGAGGCAGAGCATTCAGAGTGATCTATGGACCAGGAATCTGGTCTGGTAGCCTGAGAGACCCCAGCATGCCCCAGACGTGCAGCAGCTGAAATGAGCAGTGCTCTGCTTCTGTTCACCTTCCAAAAACATGTCATTGCTGCTCGTTTTATCTCCTCTCTAACCTGACAATTACTGCCCACTAGGTTGATGATTTTTTTTTTCCATTGGTTTCCTTTGAAGGAAGAAAAAAGACGACAAAAGAAACCCTCAAAACAAGCAAAAAAAAAGATCCCACGATGAAAGCACAGCATGTGCAAAAATAAACCAGTAGGCAAAAAAAAGAGACTACTTATTGTATAAATATGCCTAGAAGTAGTTGGGGTTTTTTTTTCTCATTTGACTTGAATCCTTTCCCACATCTTAAAAATAGCCTGGTCGGAAGGAAAGAGAAAGAAACCAGAAAAAAACCAGCCTGTCACTCTGGTGCCTTTAATGCAAACCTGTGTGTCCCCAAGCCCTAGGCAGTCACCCAGCCAGCACTTAGGTGACACACCAGTGGCAGTTTTACCATGGTGAGAGCTGCAGCCTGTTAGTGTGAGTGCTCTGGTGGGCACAGACCCTTGTGAGCACACAAGGGGCACTTTGATGTCTCCCTCTGTTAGCCCTGCTCATGAATGGTCACTGTCAGGTTCATATCCAGCCAACAGATCCAAGCAGCTCTTGCTGGAGCTGGGCACAAAATGGTAAAGCTGGGCACAGAACCAGCACAGTTGGTGAAAACATCTCTTCTTGGGAGCTCTGCTTTTTTTCAAAGCCTGCCTGTGTTGTTGCTTCTTGCTCAAAATGAAGAATACAAGGGGTCTTTTCTGAATCACCTGTCTTATTTCACTTCTACCTGAACCCCCTGCAATCTCCTGCCACTGCCTGCTCCAGAAAAAACACTGCTTTAAACAGAAATCTCTGCCCAAAGAAGTATAAAAAATGCATGACTCTGTAAACACCAACAAAAAGAGCTGGATTTATCCTTCCTGTGACTTCACTCAAGCTGATGCTGTGGTCTGGACGAATGAAATCAGCCTGAGTGGCAAAGGGAGGTGACTTTATATGAGATAATTGCACATGTTTGCAGACACTCAGCTTTGCTACCAAGAAGCAAGTTGCTGTTGTGCAAATTTTCAGCATTATGCATCGCATGAAACCAGGAATTGGAAGCTCTGTTTGTTAAATGTTTGCATATCAAGTATTTATTATAAACACTGGGTTTTCTGAGGCACAGGGAAGCTGCTGTCACAGTTTAAGAGCCTGCTTGCAGCCCAGCAGTCTCTAGGAAAATGCAGTTTTCACTTTGATTTTGCAATGGGGTGGTTTAAATGGTTGGTTTTGGTGAATTTTTTGCTGCTCTGGGTTTTAAGTGTAGTGCTGCTATTTTTTCACTTCCCTGTGAATGACAAAACCATAAAGCAAGCTGGCAGCAAGGATTGTGCTTTATAAGAAAGGAAAGATAAAATGGCTACATATGGCAATATGGAGAGTTTCCAACTTAATGGAAATAAGAGTCTGATTTTTGCAGCATATACAGAGAACTGAATTGTATTTTTATGCAAATGCTATAGAGAATGCTGCTCAGCAAAGGCTGTTTTCCTAATGGTGGCTTGAAAGCATTTTGAGCACCTAAAGACTTACATTTTCCATGAGAATTTGGTTGAGAAGGAATAAAAAGGGGTGAAAGAGCATCTAAAAACATTACACCTACTACAGGGCTTTGTTTTTTTTTTTTAAATCCAAGTTTCACCTTGAGAAGCAAATACTGTTGAGACTTTTAACAAACCTAAATAGTGATTATTCCTTGCTATTTTTTATTATTTTTTTTAAATGCAGGTCAAGAGCAATTTGTTTGGACTAAACCACCAGAAAACCAGCACACATCTGCACAGCAGGATCCAGCCCTGAGGTACTTTAGGTGCAATACAGCTGGGATGTAGGAAGCTTTGTGATATCCAGAGGGAAGCAGCACAGCACTGGTGCTCAGGGCTCATTTCTCTTTGCCTCATCCAGGTACCTCTGCCTCAAATGACACTATGCCATGTCAACTGGAAAACTCCCTGCCTGTGGTGGGTGAGATGATACCACTATCTGAGGGAGCTCATCTAGAAGAAACCTTTGGCACAGGGTGTTTGCCACACTTTGGCTGGTGTGTTTGCCCAGGGCAGGATGATGGATTTTGGGGGCAGGGTGCAGAGCCACCTGTGGGTGCCATGGCAGTTCCATGTGCCCATGAGACCCAGGACAGGGTAAGGATTTGTGAGCTGTAAAGTCCCTGTAAGACCCTGGCTGTGAATGGATCAATACCCAATTCCTGCACTGTAAGATTCATTCATGGGAGTTTGGAGAACCCATTTCTAGGTTGATCCTGGGACTTCCAAAAGGATATGGCAGTGAAGATTCCCAAGGGGCTATTTGCAAACATGACATTAACCCTCATTAACCCATCCATGGGAGGAGGGGATAAGAGTTCTTCATCTAAAAGTATAATTGCTAATGAACAGGCTGAGCTCAGAGAAAAATTTTTAAAAGGCAGAAGAGATGCTAAAGAGATTGCAAATATTTTTTTTGCATTTTTTTTTTTGCTATTAACAGAAGTAAACATGTTTTCTCTTCACCAGACATTTAGAGCACTGTGTTGGTGCAGAAGCAATCCATTTATTAAAAGGGAAATCAGAAATAACTAAGAAGGTACCTGTAGCACAGAATACTGCTTCTGGTCAAGTGAAGCTGTTCTAGTTGAAAAGTTTGCTGCAAATATATTGGCTTTGATCAGCTTGATGTCTGGCTTGTTTCAAAAAGCTTTTTCCAGAAGAGTTGGGTTCTATATTTTGCCAGGCAAATAGCTTGAGCCCTTTATTCACTTTATTCTTTAGCACTAACATTAACAGTGGTCCCTGTAATGTCAAACATCTATTTTAAGAGATGAGTTAAAAAAAAACCCATACCATTATTTTAGCAAACACTTTCAGAAACAGCCAGCATGCCTCTGAAATAATACTGCTCTGCTTCCTTCCTTTCACTCCACAATCCTTTTGTCCAACATGTGCAGATAAATGCTAAAATGACCTGTTGGGCTGAAAATATTGTCCTCATCACCAATTCAAAACTGCTGCTAGAAGCACTGAGGCTGAGGATATGAATTTATTCACTGCATAAGCCAGATAGACACTGAGTTGTTAGATAAGTATTTTAACAAAGTTTTATTTTATTTTATTTTTAAATAGACTCTCAAACATTCTTTCTTCTACTCATGGGGTGGGGGGAAATAAGCTAAGCAGTTCAATGTATATTTTCTATTCTACCAATTTTTTCTCTTCATAGTGTTCAAGAAACTGTTCTGGAAACAAGAAATAAGTCAATTTTGGTTATAGTTAATACACCCTGGACTTTAGGGATGGCCATGTTACATCACCAGTGGCCAGCTTAAGCCAGAGCACTTTCAGAAAATTGACATTTTCCTCAGTTCCCTGCCAGGGGGAATAGTAGGGCCAATAAAAAAAGCTTACAAAGAGACACTGGTGTAATTACCTGAGTAGCACCAAGAGACTGTTAAATTGAAAAGGAAGCAAAAAGTCATTTTGTGTGCCTGCTGCTGTACCCCAGGGTAGATGCAGGCAGCAGTTTGTGTCCTCACAGCAGGTCAGGGGACATGCTGGGGCAGGGCACACTGTTGCCCAGGGACCTGTGCTGTGCCACCATATGTTAATTTTGAAGGGAGGAGAAAGCCTTTTGCTGCTGGTTGGTGCATGTTGCAGGTGCTGGGATGTGCAGGACAGGATCCTGTGCTGTAAAACAGCCCCAGAGCTTTGTGAAGCAGTATTTGCTGCAAAGATCCAGCCAACAGCAATCCTGGGTTGCCCACCCTGCCAACAGAACTGGCCAAGTGCTTCAGAAGGGAGGTGGTGGCAGAGCCATGGCACACCAGAGCATCTTCCCTTGGCTCCCAGCTGTGCAGCAGACCCCAGGTACCCCTGAGAGAGCACATTCCCTGTGCTGGAATCAAGCAGACTCAAAATCCTGGTGATGGAAAATCCCCCTCTATGGTTTCCTGATTCCCCCAGGTAATGCCCTAAGTTTCTGCTTGTGGCTGGCAGCACCAGTGTGCAGTTGGCTGGGGCAGGAAATCTGGGGAAAAACAGAGGGAAACAGATTTTGGTGCCAGTGATTCAGTAAGTAGAAGTTAAATGGGGTGTGATGAAGAGACATACTGATTAATTGCCTAAGATAAAAGCTTAGAGCAAACCTAATATGTGGCTCCAGAAGTTAATAAAAATGGCTTCATTTTTACAGGGTTTTGTTGTGTCAGGAAAGAAGGTGGAAAGATGTGCCAGGTCCTAGAAGGAATGAAGAACAAGAGAAATATCTGACAGCAAGTTGCCTCCCTGATGCCCAACACCAACTGCTGTCATTTCAGAGAGCTCTGCCAAGGTGAGGCTTGTGAGGTGGTCCTTCTGTGGCCACTTTCTCACAGGAGTTACTAGTTTTTAACTTCTTTGTGTGTATCAGCCACCTGACTGGAAAGTGCTTCTAGAAATTAATATGAAAGACAATTGCAGAAACCTAAAAAACAACTGAGCAGAAATGAATTGAAAAAGAGAATTGCAGTGATCTCCTTCAGAATGTTTGCTTTAGGCAGAACAAAGTGCTTCAAACAGTGTTCTTCACCAAGGAGATGGTGCCTCACTCAGAGGACAAGCACCCACAAGCCTTTAAGATGCAGGTCCCTAATGGACTGTGAGCACCCACCCTTCCCCATGCCCACTGGGGCACCAGAGCTGGTCCCTGCTGCCAGCCTGAGGGGAACCTGCCCAGATACTGACTTAATATTACTGAAGATGACATAAATGCTTATCCCATAGGGCTCATCCCTGCAAGTCTCAGAGCTGTCTGTACCTTTACCACTGCCAAATCACAAGCAGAAGAGGAACAAGAACTTTCCTCTAGCCCTGGGATTCATGTGATCAGGCCAGATTTTCCTTTTCCATTGAAAATGTTTCCAGCTGCTGTGATGTCAAAGGAAAGGTTGAAAGTGTGTGCCTGAAGTATGGCAAGCAAAAGAAGCAAATAAAACAAATACTCATATTCTTTTTATTTTTCTTTTTAATTTAGTTTTGAACTACTCCTCCTTTCCCCAGGAGGCTGATTCATTCTTCCAAATGGAGTGTGCTGGAACACAGTATTTTTTGTTCCCCAAGGCATAACTTCAGAGGCTTTATTTTTTTCAAAACCACTTTGCCCAGTTTAGACATCTCTTGGAGAAACTAAATGAGAAAGAATTTGTAAGAAAAAAAATAATGATCTGTTACATCAATTTTTCACAACTTTGTACACGGATGGAGTGGGCTTGGAGAATTACAGGACTGCAGTGACTAATAATAGTAATAAAATGTCTGATTGTATCATGTGGTTAAAGATAGTCATAATACTCTCATTGTCTTTGCCATTTTCCCACTCCTTGCTGTGACATCAGCCCATCCCAGACCATCACATCCTGCTGGTGGCTGTGCCTTTGTTGATAAATAATGAGTCATTATACACTCTGCTCTATGACTCCTCCAGCTGTATTGCCCAATTTTCCCTTTTCCAGAATGAATTCCCCCTTTGCCAGGATTCACTTTGCCTTGAAACCAATGGAATTTATCTGGTGACTCAAGTACACTTCAGCAGAAAGAGGAATGGATGAACCAAGGTTCTTTCAGGAGCTTTGGTACCTGGAGCAGGCTCACCTACTGCCAATGATGGATTTCTATTCATGCCAAAGCTCCATGTCCTGCTGATGGCACAACACAACTGTGATTTTCATGGATTCTCCCTGCAGGGCATGTTGAATCCAAGACTGGGAAAGTGAGCCCTGCACGAGAAATGGGGATGTTTACAAGCAAACAGACACACATGGAAGTTACATGTTTCCTCCACAAACACCAAACTGAAATCCAAACCTCCTCCTCTCCAGCTTGCTGCTACCTGCACAGCATACCCAGGGGTGGGGGGGAAGCTTACAAAATGGATTAAAAAGTGCAAGAAATGATTGTCATGTTTTCCAAAAAGACAAAAATACTGACTAAAACTACCTTTGTCCTGATGCCAAGAACACTGAAGCACCGTGAGCAGCCTGGCACTCTAAATAGCTGATTTGCATAGTTGCAAGGTAGCTGTTTTTCTTGGTTGAATTTAAAAGTATGATCAAGTGTGTGGCATAGCAAAGTTCTAGCTCTGCAGCCCTGCTGAACTGATATGAATTTCTTATCAACAGCCCACGTGGAATCCAGTATGTCTACTTTGTACAGATGAGTTTGAGGTGGGGGGGAAGACCCAGAGGTCCTCGGTGAGGCAAGACACGTGAAGAGGTTGGTTCTCCTTCCTTCCATTTTAATCTCTCCAATTTGCAACTCACCCTTGTGAAACATTGAGAGATGAGGTGGTCTAGGGAGTAAGAATATTCATGGATAAAGAAGGGACAGCTGAAAACCAGAAATAAATGGGATGGATGGATGGATGGATGGATGGATGGATGGATGGATGGATGGATGGATGGATGGA